>OZ007578.1:8273668-8418668 GCA_963931925.1 Onchidella celtica | reverse complement strand
TACGGAATTGTGTTCACTATTCAAATAATATAGCTTTCTATGTAAAGCACTATGTCGCCCTAGTAAACAGCCTTTGCTCTTTGCCTACACCACAATCCATGATTAAATTTGGATTTGTTGGACTCTATGAGCCCATAATAATAATATGAGCTGTGCAATCACCCCCCTGCTGAGCGGTGATTTTGAAATAGCATTAAACATCAGTGCTGTCCAGTAGGGCTACACTGACAAACACACGCCTTAACAAATAAATGAAACACAACTGAACATATTACGTATTCAACTAACACTGGCCTTTAAGATGTAGTTTTCGGGCCATTTCTGTGTGAGACAGGGCTGGGGGCATTTTGCCACATGGATGTTTGGAAAGCTACAGTAAACATTTATTTCCTCAATTCACTTTAATTTTGCTGTTTTATCGTTTAATTTCTGTCTTACAGTATGTTATGTGTGTGTATCTATGTATACAATGTATGTCTAGCAGAGAGAGAGGGTAAGAGAGAGAGAGAGAGAGAGAGAGAGAGAGAGAGAGAGAGAGAGTTGCAGATGGAGAGGACACGACTTTCTGTAAAGCACCTAGAGTAAATTGTTTGGATTAGATGCTATATAAATGATCTTCATTATTATTATTAGTAGTAGTAGTAGTGGTAGAAGTAGTAGTAGTAGTGGCGATGTGACTCATTGTGGCTCAGAAATGACGATGAGGAAAGATAATTTACTCTAAATTTTCTTTGACTGGTAAGAATGTTCTTAAAAATACGTACGCCCCCCCCCCCCCGCAAAGCTTTTGGGGTTTTGTTTTGTTTGGTTTTTGGTGTTTGTTTTTATTACACTAGGGTTACGTATATTAAAGAATTTTGTGACTCCAGAGCTAGAGAGCTCCTCCCGAAATGCTCCTAACAACAGCCTTAATTAATTGTTCTTTCAAATTTTCTTTTTGTTTTCCTTGTAGTGTACATAAGTTAACTGTTCAATGTATTGGCGAGCCGTTGAATTGATGCGTTGACACGATTCCCATTCGCACCGGTGTTGAACACGATCTGGCATCATGGTTGAACGGAAAACGCATCTTTTAGGAGTCAAGTTAGTCAAGGCCGTAAGAAATTGACTACACCGAGGTATCTTTAACATGTGCAATGTGCACACGGGTCCTGCGAGTTTTTCGTCCTTATTCAAGAAGACTAATAAATAGTCGCTTGATCCTACCCAACATGCTTGCACCAATCATTTCCACCAATGCCTTTCCCGTCGTCACTTTTCTTTTCCTTCCCATAAAGTGCGTATTGTATTCTATTTACTATTTGTACATATTTTACTATTTTATTGTTATAGATTTTTAAAAATAATGGGCAAAAGAGAGCAACTGTGGCGTGTATTTCTTTGGAAGAGTTAAAGAACTTAATATTTGATTTTTAAAAAAAAAAAATTCCCAAGCGGGGAATCGAACCCCGGCCGTCGCGGTGAGAGCGCGAAATCCTAACCACTAGACCACTTGGGATGTTAGTAGAACGGCAAAAGAAAGTGTGCCAATCGAGGATATAAACAACAATACCTGCGGGTACCTGTGTGTACGACCGTGATGTTATGGTTGGATGATGAGATTCGCGCATCCGTAGTGTCTCAAATTTAATGTTACATGTATGAGCGTGTCAGGAAATGTGTGATTTGGTCTTTCAGAAGATTCACAAGTGAGTGAGTGACTGTGAGTGAGTGAGTGAGTGAGTGAGTGAGTGAGTGAGTGAGTGAGTGAGTATGTGAGTGAGTGAGTGAGTGAGTGGGTGAGTGGATGAGTGAGTGAGTGCGTGAGTGAGTGAGTGAGTGAGTATGTGAGTGAGTGAGTGAGTGTGTGTGTGTGTCTGTGTGAGTGAGTGAGTGAGTGAGTGAGTGAGTGAGTGAGTGTGTGAGTGAGTGAGTGAGTGAGTGAGTGAGCGAGTGAGTGAGTGAGTGAGTGAGCGAGCGAGTGAGTGAGCGAGTGAGTGAGTGAGTGAGTGAGTGAGTGAGTGAGTGAGTCAGTCAGTCAGTCAGTCAGTCAGACAGTCAGTCGGGATTTCTTTCTCTCACTGTCTGTCTGTCTGTCTGTCTGTCTCCCTCTCTCTCTTTCTCTCTCTCTCTCTCTCTCTCTCTCTCTCTCTCTCTCTCTCTCTCTCTCTCTCTCTCTCTCTTTATTTACCACTAAGCTAGACTCTGTACTGTCTGTGTCACCCCTTGTCATTTAATTAGAGCATGAAGTCCCCAAAATCTTACACGAAGTCTAATGGACTAGGCCCAATATGTTTAACGAAAGGGCTCCGAAACTACACACTGAAAAAATATGAAAATTGGTAGATTGTAGCTATAAGGTAGATTGCCGGTTTACGTGTGCTCATTTATATGACAAGATTGAGAGCCGTCACATATTGACGCTTTCACAATTTCGTCAGCTCACATCAGGGAAATTATTATCATCACCTCGGTCCACCAATTTAATGAAGATTTAAAAACTGAAAATTGTTCAACATAATTATGTGTAAGGTTATTTCAGTGCGTGGAGCATAGTTCGCTGTGTATTTACCATAGTGATACTATAAATACAGTGTGGTTATAGTATCTCAGAGTCTGTGATATTCACCGACAGGGCCGTTTTAACATCAATAAGGGCCCCTAGGCAAAAGAATAGAATTTTCTTTCCTTCCAGTTTCAAAAACCAATGTAACTTTACATGCATCGGGCCCCCTAAACCCTTGGGGTCCCTGAACTGCCCAGTGTGCCCATGCGTTAGGACGGCTCTGCTCACCGATCGTGTTCCCGTCCAAGGCGGGGACTTGGGGCGAGAGAGAGACGGGGGAGGGAGAAATCAGGTTTATCATCTATAGGTGTCGCCTAGTATCTCATCTGCTAGGTAAATGTGTTACTTTTCACTTTTTTTTTCTGTACACCTAGAATGGGTACTCTGCTTGTAGTGTCGGATACATTCGATCATCTGCAACAATATTATTGTAGGGGGAAATTCTCATTGCGATAGCTGTTTGTGTTACGTAAAACCAAAAACATTCACGATCGCCTCAGTATGGCAAGTTTGTGGCAGAGTTCTCAAACCGGACTCTCGAGTTTTAAAAAAAAAAGAACAAAGACATTATTATATGCCAATTGGCCAGACTTAATCATATTACATTTTTGTCAACTGTAAAAATGTTCCAGAATTTTCTCAGAGCAAACAAAATTTAATTTGGCCAGCTGGCTCAAATAATCACTCCGGAATCTTCTAGCTTCAAATCGAACACCGTGTTTGCTTTGCCAGTTCTTTAAAACTGTTCAAAATTCTACTTGCAACGTGGCATATCTGGGTCACTGAACAAAATTCTAAGTGCGCACTGTACCTTGCCATACAGGGCTTTTAATGGTGGAATTAATGTCTTCTCGCTCTGCTCTGCTTTGTAAACTCTATTTTTCACACCGTTAAATCATTCCATGTTCATATCTAAGTCCGTGCTTGGTTTGCAAATTCTTCACAATGCCGTTAAATGTGACAGTTAACCCTAAATTTGTCCAAATTCTTCTTTGGGCATACTAGATCCCATTTGGCCCACTGGCCCAAGTAGCCACCCCTAAATTTTCTACGCACTTCAAAGCTAATTCCGTGCATGGTTGGCAAATTCTTCAAAATGCTACATAAAACCTTTTAATATGACACATGGTTCGTCACTTTCCCCGCGTTGGACGAAAAGGCAACAGCAGTTATCTATAAGCACACGTGTCTGCAATCAACAAGCCAGACGTTGAAAGTAATGCCCGCCCCCTTCGGTTCTCACACAACTGAGCTGGTATCTGTTATCGCCGGCTCACACGCGCATGTCGAGAAACGTAATACCGTGTGAAAATACTGCTCACTTACCCAGGGTTAAAGATCCCCAGGGGCAAGGGGCGGAACCCTTGTCTGCTTGCAAGGGGGGTAAACGTGACTTCGCACATGCGACAGTGAAACCCCGTGACGTGCTATCATTATATAGGTCACTGATGGAACCATAATTTTGTGCCATTTTCGTTCCAATTAGCATTTGCTAGGATAGTTTTCTTTTATCACCGAGAGGGTGGGAACAACAACAACAAATATAAAACAAAACAAAAAGAAAATCTGTCTCTGTATTTCCTGCTCACCAATTTCCCATGTGCATAATGATGTATGGGGGGTATCAAAGCCATGTAATGGGCTTACAGAGACTGCAATCCATAACATGATAAAATGTACATTTACTCGTGCACCTGTTCATTCATTTAACCATCCTGGCACGTGCAGGAGAAGGACCTTTAACTGACCTACTGCCATAAGCCGCTCTGAGCGGTTCAACAGGCATAAAACCAATTATGTGTCTTGTGGGTTGAGCTCATTTCTGACCTGATGGGCACCATAAAAGCAATATTAATTTACTTGTAGTCAGCGAAATCTGAAGTCTCTCCGACTATAGATCTGGTGATGCGTTTAAGGCTCTGTGAGTACGAGCCGATTTGATCGGCTAATTGGATGGCGATATCACGACATTGAATTTCAGTAAAATCCAAATAGTTGGCCAGTGCGCCAGCTCCCAATAAGACTTAATATCGTGACGTCACGACCCAACTAGTCGGCAGATCAAACTCAAGTAATACGAGCAATGCCTAAGGCACAGTGAAAGATGGAGAGATCTCTGGGACTTGTGCACCTATGGAAATTCTGTTGAAATTATCCAGGAATGATCCGACACGTATAGCTAAAGATGATCAGAAGTTTCTTCAGCAGCACCACTACCTCCTCTCCCTCGCGTCTTCTGTTTTCTCTTCTCCCGCTCTGCTCGGTGTTTTTACAGCTTCTCACGTTTGTTGTTGTTGTTGTTGTTTTTTTCTGTCCGGTGGAACCTTGTGCAAAAATCCATTGGGATCTAGTTCACGCCATTTTGGATCTATTGCGTATTGGGATTACAATGTCCTTTGGGGTTTCTCAAATCCTTTGGGATCTCGGCCAGACCATTAATTTGGATCTTACACATGGTCCATAGACTGAGGTTCCAACAAACTACAAAGGGCTTTGGAGAACCTCGCGGGATATTTTTGAGTCTCCTACGTAATCTACTGGCGTTTCGTGAAGAATCTTTGGGGGATTTATACAGAATTCATCACGCCTACGAGATGTTGCTTTACGACGCCACCCACCTGCCTCAAGGAGTAAGTTCCCAGAGATCTCCGCCCCTGAAGAAAGTAAGAACTAATTCCCAGCACAGACTGGACCTGAGACTCGGACTCACGAGAGGGGTGTGGGAGTTTTCTGATATCAGGGATCTCTGATGGCGAGGTAAATAACCAATTTGCGCACGAGATAAACATGAATCAGTGTAAGGGCAAGAACTCTGACTTTCTCACGATAATAGTGACCTCCCCTTTGGTCTCTATTTGTATGCTTGATTCCGTTTGGATTTGTAGGCAAGTTACAAGAGTCTAGGAAAACGATATAAGTACTGGATATAATTTAATCCTCGCGGTTCCAGAACGTTTCAGAAATCTGATAATACCGGTTTGAGGTCCTTTTGTTTCTCGGGAGCCTCAGCCTAATGCTGTTGGCCCCCTATCTGATAATACCTTTTTATCCTGGGGTATATTGTACCTGCCGCCATCTCTACTTTTCCTCCTTTGTCTTTGGAAAGAGTTACACAATATACTTAGACTCACCAATTTTGTTTTGAAACATCAATGGTTTTAAGTTTGATACGCTTTGTGGTGAGCTGTCCTCGCGCTTGTGCTCTCTTATTCTATTTCCATTTGAAAGCGTTTTGAGAAAACCGCTGGTAAAGTTTTGCCTGTAAACTTAATAGAGTGCTCGATCAACATTTTAAACCACGCAAAATCTACTGCCAGATGTGAGATACCTTCAAGATTTTTGCAGGCACGATAGAACGTAATTTGTTATGCCATATAATGGTTTTTCCCCGAATTTTTGTGAGGAGTAGGGATAGAATAAAACAGTTCAGGGGCGAGGAGGTCATTTGACTGTCTTTTATCCAGTGTTTTGGAAAACCAGAAATTGAGTGCTTAGTGTGTCAGAATGGTGATCATTATTGTCTTATGTGAAAGGAGGGATCGGACGTCGTTCGAATTGATTGATTGATTGATCGGTTGTAGCTATTGTCTGATTTCTTCAAAATGTGCTATTTAAATGGAGGTGACATAATGTAATGATTTCAAGTACACTCGTTTTTCTTTTGTTTGTATGTGTGTTTCCTAGAAAATTAGGCCCTTCGCATTTCTGCAGTCTTATGATAGGGCAAGGGATAATCCCTTTGGCTGAAATGGTGATTTGGGGGGGGGGGGGGGGTGTGATAGTAAATATCAATCAGCCCCAAAAAATCCGGTGGAGCGGGGCCATCGTACACTCGACTTTGGGGATTTTTTACCCGCTCTTCCCTCATGTACTCTTTTTATTTTCATAGGCTCGACCAGCGGCCCCTTTGCTTGGGCCTACAACCAATAGAATGGTGAATACATCCATGATAAAGCATTGATGTCTTAAAACTTTAGGTGACATTATTAGCATAGAGTAATTGACTGTTTCATTAGATACGTAGCCTGTTATCGATTTTTACACAATCCCGCAAATTTTTGGGGTTAATAAAAGCGAACAAAAACCACGTATTTCTACAAATTCATTTTAATGCATTGCCGTAATTGAAAGGCGTCCATACACTTCCTTGACCCCTCTCCACCCCACCCCACCTTCACAGGAGTGAATGTACATTCTGGATGGCCCCAGAGGGGGGGGGGGTGCTAGAGACGGACCTGGGTATTGGTAACGATGGTATGTCCCTCTCCGCCAACCTCACCCCCTCTTGTTGTTGCTACAGTAGTTGTTTCAAAACACTCGTGCTGCACACGTGATTGTTGCACACTGTCTGCACGTGCAGCGCCTGTCCTAAACCTGACCATATGTCCAAGATTGAAACCAGATAGTTCCAACTAATCGTGTATATCTGTGGCAATGAACGGATTGCTCAAACCCTGATGAAAAAAAGGTCAAGGGAGAATTTCATACATGTATGTGAATGTAACGGAGTTTGTGAAAGTGAGGAGCATTCATGACAAATGTAACGCTTTGTTGGCTACAGTGATAACTTTTCCAGCTACTATTTCCAAGAAGAAGAGAAAAGGGGCAGAGAGAAAGAACGCGCGAGAGTGAGTGAGAGTCAGACAAACAGATCGATAGATAGCCAGACAGACAGAGGGCGAGAGGGACAGAGAGAGAGAGAGAGAGAGAGAGAGAGAGAGAGAGAGAGACAGAGAGAGGGGGAGAGCAGGAGAGGTGAATAATAGGCCCTGCTGGCTACAGTGACAACGTTCCTAGTGTCGCTTTCTGAGGGAGTCTGAAACAGGGAAAAGAGGAGGGCGGGTGGGGAAGAAAGAGCAAGAGAGGGGGGGGGGAGATTATAAGGTTGTTGTTGTTGTTTCTTTCCACCCCTTCTTACACAACAGGAAAAAATGAAGTTATGTTACAGACAAGTTTGAGTCGTCATTAAAGGTTGGGAAAACGGACCAATGTTCTGAGATGACAGAAATAGAGCAAGAAATGATACGTTTTACATAGATCTGACAAGCTGGCAAACTTGACCAGCCTTCATCGCTGTCTTTGGTATTGTGCAAGATTGTTGTTATTTGTACGAACAAGTGGTTGGTGCTAGGGGTAAACGTATTTTAAAGCTTTTTGTGACACCAGAGCTAGAGAGCTTCTCTTGAAAAAGCTCTAAGAACCGCCTTTTTTTTTTTATTGTTCTTGCAGATTTTCTTTTGTTTTCTTCCTGTTTTTTTGTTTTGGTTGAAAGAGTAAGAGGCAGGGTTAGGGATTTGACAAGGTTTAGGGTTAGCTAGGGATAACGACGAGATTAGGGATAGATATGTATGTATGCGCCCCTAGCGCAAAACGTGTGGGGTGTGTACGTAAACAACGACCATTTCGCAATTGTTCCTGTAATATTCAGGGTCTTTTGTCAACAGATACTTAATTGTTCTTGTCAAAGTTCTGGTCATCGTTTACTAGTGGCGTGTTTTGAACTCAAGGCTGTTACCGACATTAACCTTTCAACACCCTGACAGAGATTGTTTTATATTTATCATAACTTCGGAAACATGGGCATCGAAATGATTATATAAGATTTATAACGGTCAGAGAGAACGCCCTTGAAAGGTAATCAAAAATTAATAACTCTAACTGCACTATCTTGTCCACTATTTTTACAGACAATGACTTAAAACACTCTTTGCCTTTGTATACGAGTCCACATCATCCATTCCGCTATTTTTACGGACAATGACTTAAAACACTCTTTGCCTCTGTATGCGAGTCTACAGCATCCGTTCCGCTCCGCTCCTCACCGCTATAAAGGCAAAGAGCGTTTTTCATACGTCTTTCTCCGTAAAAGTAGCGGAGCGGATGCTGTGGATAAGAGCTGCAGTAATGCGACGACTCACTGGTGGGATGGAAATGTTCGAAAAACGGGCATTTTCTCAAAAATCAGCACTGCTGTTAATCTAAATTTCAAGGGCGTAATGTTGAACTGAGTAATTTGAAATGTCCATGCCAGTTTTGAAGCTGTAAGTGGCGCGGTTACATGGAAAGGGCGTTCATTTTTTTTTTCCAAGTCCTCATATAAAATATTTATCATAATTATGCCTGATACAGAAAAGGGCAAAGTCAGCTGAACAACGCCGCATGGCAGCCACTGAAAGCAAAAGGCCAACTCGGAAAGCACGAACAGCCAGCCTTTCTGCCCAGCCACCCACCAGCCTGAAGTGGACAATAATTATGTAGTAAACAGTTCCGTAGCCAACATCATCACGAAGAGACGATGGAGATGGCTTGGACACGTGCTGCGAAAGGAAGCAAATTCTATCACCAAAACGGCACTTCTGTAGACACCGGATGGACGGCGCAAGCGAGGCAGACCCAAAGCAACCTGGCGGAGAACGATCGAGGCAGAGATGAAATCCTTCAATCACTCTTGGGGATCTCTCGCAAAGATGGCCCAGGACAGACGGGGCTGGAGATCCTTTGTTGCTGCCCTAAGCACCAGTGGGTGCAGCAGGAAATAGTAGTACTAGTTAACAGTTCCGTGCCCAGGTTGGACTTACCAGCCACCTTAGAAGACAATCCGCAAAACAACAGAAGATGAAGTCATGGTCATCGTCGAGAACGAAGGACAAACATCACCACCATCACCTGTTTTCTATCAAAGCTAAGCATCCGATTGTTTGTGTCGAAATTTGGCTACACAGTTTCTGTTGTAAGTCCATAAAAGCATGATAAAATTGAAATGAAGGAATTTCTAATACTTGCACTGTTGTTGTTGTTGTTGTTGTTTTTTGTGACGGCGTCCTGAAAAATGTTTGATGATAATCAGAAAGGTCTGAAATCTGAAGATTATAATACAACAGTTATTATGTAAGTACTTCCATGGAGGCAGTTCTCCTGTGGGTTTGCGTTATGATCGGGGTTAGAGTAGATGGCCAAACACCCCCCCAAAGTTCAGGCATGATTAGACAACACCACCGTTGACCCTTATGCAAAGGGACAACTGCACTGTCTTACCGAAGCATCTCCAATTAGTATTGAAGAAAGGGTGGGGGAAGGCGTATTATAATGTTAGATCGACCATTAGAATGTCAGGGTTCCAACTCCCTTCCGTCAACTTTTGAGAAATCGAGGATTGAAGTTTCGTGTGATTTAGAGCAAAGATTTGTTTTTCTTTTCAGCAATTCTTAGGGTAGCCACACAAAGGCCACCGAATTCGGTCACCGAGCCACTAGGCGCTTTAGGTGAGAAGAATTGCACTATATAATTTCAACAGCTGCACATAGAGCCCACCTAGATTCTGTCCGTTTATATAGTGCAATTCTTCTCACCTAAAGCGCATAGGGGCTCGGTGACCGAATTCGGTGGCCTTTGTGTGGCTATATACCGATTCTGCCTAATACTTTTGATACGCAATGGAGAAGGTCCGTAGAAGTAGTGCGTAATGTGTAACCAAAAAGTGTTCAGCCAAAAAAGTGGAGATAGAACCTTGTCATTCTAAAGGGACGAATTATGTTTTATGTTACTTTCATTACCATAAGCATCTGCAGTTAGAATAAAACAACGTAACACAAAATGTAACAATTAAGATCTGAGCTCCAGACAGGACAGCTTTGTCCATATGTTTTATGTTGTCCCGCCCTCATCAGTTGTAAGAATCTTTCCGCCTCTTCAGGCACACCCGCGCGACCTCGCGCCTCGTTTATGTAACGTGAGTTGTATTATGTTATCTGATGCGGTCGGCGGCACGTGCGAGAGTCTCATCTTCAGCGGCGTGAAATCATTTGATACGTTTGAGGGTCGTTTTTTTTGTTGTTTTTTTTCTATTTCTCTTGGTGAGGGTCGATACGATGAATGTATAAATGGGAAACACGGGGTAAGGGGATGGGGGGACAGGAAAGAGGAACTTGAAGAAACACAGAAAGAAAATGAGATTGAGGAGATGGAGATCAGGAAAGATAAAGCAGCACTGGATGAGTAAACATAAAGAAAAGGTAGAAATGAAAAGAAAAAAAAAGAAGATAGGACGTCAGGAAAGAAGAAACGGAGCTAAAAAGTGAGGAAACAAGAAATGAGTGAAGACCAGTGGAAGGAATCACACAGCGCTGATACCCCGATGCTTTTAGGCAAGTGGTGCACGGAGACAAATCTGTTTTGTTTCCTTCCTGTGGTGAGATGTAGCGCATGGAGTTAAACGGGGCTGAAATCGGTCTTGGTCTGTCTCACTCGTTCAGGCTCCTCAAAACTGTTTTGAGTCAGTTGACGGAAACAGAGACCTCCCGCACTGAGCCAAAACTGACGCTAAACAGACTCTACCCAGTGTGCTGCCAGCCTCAGGTTGGATGCCCAGAAATTAAGACAGGGCAACATAAAAGAGGAACAAATGAATAGACAGAAAAAGTCAACAATTCAAAGACACGACATAAAATTATGAAGGTGATGGATATAACACAAAAACAAAACAACATAGATAGTTTCACTATATTTTCAACCCGACAAAATGATACCTGATTCTCCTACAGTCTCACTCATTGTGTCACATAATTGATCTCATCACAGTTTCATAAACTGATAAATCCACGAAGTCTCGACATGTAGCTGTGTATGCTCTCCCCCCCCCCCCCATTTTTTTCCCACTTACAAATTCAATTCACACTGACTTCTCCATTTTCCTTCCTCTCCTGTATGACAGGGTAAAAAGAAAGGGAGGTTGGGGAGAATAATACGGATATGAAAATCAGAGAGGATGGGGTATCTTATATTTATTATTATCATAAAAGTGAACTATGTTAGCCTACTCCTCCGTTAATACTTAGCCCACACGCTTCAAATTTTACAGATGTCGACAGCATCTACATACCCAGGTTTGAGTCACATAAAACATACGAAAACTCCTGTCCCCGAATTTATCAAAATAGATTTTTTCGGTCATTCTATTTTAATTCACCATTTTTGTTCCGCACCAAGAAACGAAACCGTTCGTAGAACGGGTAATTAAATAACATAATTCTGTGTGAAATTGTGGTGTAACAGTAAGCTCTACTAGTCATAGCATGGAATCCAAATGCCGTTTTAATGTAGCCTAGATCTAGATATACGGTTGCGCTTAGTACATGGAAAATTTGCAAGATATATCTTGCGGGGGTCGGCTAGTTAGATCTACAGGCCAAAAGGTTAGAATAGATAGAAACTACAACATCGACAATAAAAGCTTTTAAAGGGGGTAGGGTGAAAGATAAAATCGCTGACCGAAGAGGAGTCTTCTTAGAGAGTGGAAGTTTCGGGATACTTGAGAGGGGGGGGGGTGTCTTTGTCTTTGGAGAATCGCTTCTTTTGGCATTTGCAGCTCCTTCCGTTGACCCGGGCTGCCGAATCAGCGATGTTTTTTGAGAAACTAATTTTGGCTGCGGGATGGAGAGGGAGGGGGGGGGGGCACGTTTAAAAAAGTTAAGATCCGTTGACTTTGTGTGTCCAGTTACTGGACTTTCCTTCCCGATACAACTTACGAGACAATATTTTATGTGTGTTTGATCTTCGCCAGAGAGTAATGGTCCTTGATCAAGAGGTGATAACTCGATAACCAAGACTGATCAAGGGCGTAACTCTCCACAAAACGAGCCAGATCAAGGGCGATAACCGAGTAGCCAACTACTTGGACAACAATGACTGCCCGGTGTGTCCAGACCACATAACCTCGCATAACTTGGACACTTTACAGTGATCTCTGGGCCTTCGATGCAGGACCGTCAACTATCGGGGTGCTGAAAAATTAGGGGGCTTTCGTTACAGTATTGCTTCTTTTTTTTTTTTTAACTGCTTGTGGTGGTGATGTTGATGAAATTACTTCAAACTTGTAGTTTTTCATGTAGCTCTTCTTGTGGTGGCGGTGATAGTGGTGGTGATGGCGTCAGTCTTAATTCATTTTCATTTTTAATGTTCTTGTTGTTTTGATAGTGGTCTTGGTCTCGTTTTCAGTTTGGTGATTGTCAGTTTAGGTGATTGTTGCAGCTGCCGCCATTTCATATCTCTCTCATTTTTTGTCTCCATTTGCAGCGTAGGTCTACTCCATAATAATTATCAAAGAGAATAGTTTTATATTTTTATCATTATGACTGTATCGATCAATCTTCTCTGTCTAGTCTGTATCTATTATTCCTGGCTCTCTCTATTTCTCTCTCTCAGTTACACACCTGCACATAATTATATAAATGTCCTTTATGTCTGAGTTTTTGTTTGTTTGGTTGTTTGGTTGGTTGTTATTTTTGTGTGTGTATGTGTTAATTTCAACTCACCAATGGTTTTATTGTTATTATCAAAGGACTTTAAAATGCTTGAACCCAAATAATAATAATAGTGTGTAGCATTTATATAGCGCATATCCATTTAAAATGCTCTATGCGCTTTACAGAAACAACATGTCAACCACAGAGCAGAATGGAGCTGCCGGCGAAGCGCTCAACACACTGCACTGCTTCTTTCTCTCTCCCTGTCTCGCTCACTCTCTCTCTCTCTATCTCAGAGCAAATTGTAACGCAGCCTGTTAGGCGCAGTTCACAACTCACAACAGTTCACAACTCACAGCAGTTCACAACCCACATCAGTTCACACAACACACAACTCAAATAGTATTTGAATATTTATTAATAACAATATATATTTAATAATGAATAATAAATTCTGGCGGGGGGGGGGGTGATATGGATAACTTTTAATCTATTAATTTCAATTTTCAATTTTGCCCGGGCAGCGGCCTTTCGGCCTGCTCTTTACGATTTCCAACTGCCAAGGTATCTTTAACGTGCGCAACGTGCACACGGGCCCTCCGAATTTTTTCGTCCTTATCCGAGAAGACTAGGTACTCGATCCTACCCCCCAATAGGACCAGGGACTTGAAAATATGAGAAAAATCCAATTTCCAACATGCCTGCACTGCCCGGGTTTAGAACCCGGGACCCTTGGCATGAGAGGCGAGCACCTTGCCTCTAGACCACCAATCATTACACCAGCATGAACAAAAATAAAATGCTGGTAAGTATAAAACATTGATGTACATACTGATTTCATCAAATTCAGTTGAAAACAACATCGCCATCAATAACATGGATGTGCGATACTTTATCCATGTGTCCCGTGGTCTGCGGCTGGCTGAGTACGCCCCTGCATCGATATCTAAGCCCGCCCGCTCACTGAAGAGGGTCGAAAATTGACCATCTTAGATGATCCTTAGCCCACATTAGCGGATCCCTGAGATAGCTTTGATGTGTCCACTTGTGTCCACTCCCCTCACAGATCTGCCCCTGATTGCCTCTAGATAAACAGTGGTGACCACTGAACAGCTCAGAAAGGACCAACAATTCTTTCTGTCTCAGCCAAATACATAGACAGACACGTCTACTTAAATGGACTGTAACAACGTTTCAGCATTATCTTCAAACGCATCACACATTGTCATTTTGTTTCTTTCACAAAATATAAATTTGGGGCACAAAGATAGGATCATTTGGAGACTTTGAATGCTAACGATATTATTATATAGACAAGAGATCTAACTTTCAACTACGTGTTGGAAAGGAAAAAGAAAATTAAAAAATTAGAAATGACAGGGGAAAAAACCATTTCCAGTAGTTTCAGACCCTTCTATGACCCTAAAGATTTTTGGTAGTATTTTAAAATATTTTGTCGGTGGAGAACGGGCGAATTTTGCACGACAAGGTGGGTTTTGTTGTTGTTGTTGTTGTTGTATATTTTTAAGAAGTGGTTGCTGTATATAATACAGTTTCAAGTAACTGCAATGTAAAGTAAGGTTAGAGTAAATATTATAAAAACCATAGAAAATCTATAGGGTTCAAGCAAGGCTTGAGACAAAGGCAAAATGTGGCAAAAAGTTGTATGTTGCAAGGTCTTTCACAAGAAATAATACATAAATGATACAATAAAGAGCAAAAGAAAAGAAAGAAAGACAAATCAAACTTTTGATCGATTGATCTTCATCAGGAAAAAAAAATGTAACAGGATAGAAAACTGAACCAATAAAATAATTGAACAAATAAAACAAAGAAAAAGTAGAATATGAAATCAATACATGTATTTAGCTGCAGTGCAAGCCCAGAATTGGATTTGCGGAGCTCAACAGGTCCGTTAATGTTTGTCTTCGAGCTAACACTTGTCAATTTATCATTAATTTAAAAAAAAAAATCTCTAAACAATCTATAAATTTTGCATTCATTTGACTAATTTAAATCAGTGT
The DNA here is from genome assembly GCA_963931925.1 of Onchidella celtica. NCBI lineage: Eukaryota > Metazoa > Mollusca > Gastropoda > Systellommatophora > Onchidiidae > Onchidella > Onchidella celtica. Next base: position 8,403,858 of record OZ007578.1, on the reverse strand, counting down.
CATATCATCTGTTAGAGTTTAGAAGTTATAGATAGAGTAATCTATGTCTCGGCCATGGAGGATTAAACATATATTTTATATACTAAAGTATTCTCCATCTGTGAATTCTGATTGTAACGACATGGACAGTTTATTTATGTGACAGAAGTCAATACAGATAAGCAGAAGCTCGGGGGAAGGCAGAGCACTAAGATAGCAGTTTAAGAGAAAATAAGTATTAGGCGAACCAAGGTTGTAGTGCCTAGTTAGTGCTCAGAAACGCAAAGCGGGAGTGAAAGGAGGAAGAAAGAGAAATTATCAAGATAGGACTAGAACCCGCGACCTCTGCTACGGCACCCGTCGCCTTGCTTATGTTGTGTGTGTCGGGTTGGGGGGTTGGGGGGGGGGGGGGATAAGAAATTGGTATATGGTATTTGGCCATTTTAAATAAGTTCTGCATAACATCTTAGAAATTTAGGACAAAGTGATCTATGAATGGGCTGAACAAAATAACATTTATACTGAAGTGTTCTTTACCGACCGGCGCTGCACTGTGGTGACGACTTCTTTGCTTCAGTTGTAACTGGGCTGCAATGACACTAAGGCAAATTTCCCAAATGGGATTAAAGAGGTATACAAAATACAAATACAAATACTCCCAACAGACTGCAATGCTGTCGAGCGTTCATCTATATTTTTGTGGTTTTATGTGACCATTTCAGATTAGTATTTGCGGGTTTCAGACGTTTTTGGCTAGGCCAGGATTTATGTATGTGGACTGAACAAATATTTTGGCTCAAGTGTTCTTTATCTTTGAATTCTGATAGACTGTAACGGTGTGGACAATCCTCCATTTAGCTGTCACGTTCAGCGTATTCAAGATCCAAAGTGCACAGTGATGGAGCTTGGAGCAAACACCATTAATCGTCTTGCTAATTGCTGTTAACTGAGAGGTGCCGGCGACTTCAAAGGGACAACGACGAGAAGGACTGTATCGCCGTGTGCGATAACTTTGGAAAACGTGCATTTTGTTGATGGAACTTGTGAACAATGATGGCTATGTGAGTGGAGATAAGACGGGTGGTTTGTTGGAGTGGGGATGAAGGCTACTGGGATTGTGTTTGAAGAGTACAATGTTGGTGTCGTGGTGGTGGTGATGGTGACGCTGTTGCTGCTGTTGACGTTGTTGTCGATGATAATGGTGAAATGATGGTGTGATCGGAGTGAAAATTGTGGTCATGATAAATTGTGGTCATGATGATGATGATGGTAGTGGTGATGCTGATGGTTATGGTGATGCTGATGGTTATGGTGATGATGACGATGATGATGATGTTGATGGTTATGGTGATGTTGATAGCGATGGTGATGTTGATGGTTATGGTGATGTTGATGACGATGGTGATGTTGATGGTTATGGTGATGTTGATGGTTATGGTGATGTTGATGTTGATGTCGATGGTGATGTTGATGGTTATGGTGATGTTGATGACGATGGTGATGTTGATGGTTATGGTGATGTTGATGTCGATGATGATGTTGATGGTTATGGTGATGTTGATGGTTATGGTGATGTTGATGACGATGGTGATGTTGATGGTTATGGTGATGACGATGGTGATATTGATGGTTATGGTGATGCCGATGGTGATGTTGATGGTTATGGTGATGTCGATGGTGATGTTGATGGTTATGGTGATGACGATGGTGATGGTGATGGTTATGGTGATGACGATGGTGATGATGATGGTGATGATTATGGTGATGACGATGGTGATGGTGATGGTTATGGTGATGACGATGGTGATGGTGATGATTATGGTGATGACGATGGTGATGGTGATGGTGATGGTTATGGTGATGACGATGGTGATGATGATGGTGATGATTATGGTGATGACGATGGTGATGGTGATGGTGATGGTTATGGTGATGACGATGGTGATGGTGATGATTATGGTGATGACGATGGTGATGGTGATGGTGATGGTTATGGTGATGACGATGGTGATGTTGATGGTTATGGTGATGTCGATGTTTATGTTGATGGTTATGGTGATGACGATGGTGATGTTGATGGTTATGGTGATGACGATGGTGATGTTGATGGTTATGGTGATGACGATGGTGATGTTGATGGTTATGGTGATGTCGATGTTGATGTTGATAGTTATGGTGATGTCGATGTTTATGTTGATGGTTATGGTGATGACGATGGTGATGTTGATGGTTATGGTGATGACGATGGTGATGTTGATGGTTATGGTGATGACGATGGTGATGTTGATGGTTATGGTGATGACGATGGTGATGTTGATGGTATGGTGATGACGATGGTGATGTTGATGGTTATGGTGATGACGATGGTGATGGTGATGGTGATGGTTATGGTGATGTCGATGGTGATGTTGATGGTTATGGTGATGACAAAGGTGATGTTGATGGTTATGGTGATGTCGATGGTGATGTTGATGGTTATGGTGATGTCGATGGTGATGTTGATGGTTATGGTGATGACGATGGTGATGTTGATGGTTATGGTGATGACGATGGTGATGTTGATGGTTATGGTGATGACGATGGTGATGTCGATGGTTATGGTGATGACGATGGTGATGATGATGGTTATGGTGATGACGATGGTGATGTCGATGGTTATGGTGATGACGATGGTGATGTTGATGGTTATGGTGATGACGATGGTGATGTTGATGGTTATGGTGATGACGATGGTGATGTTGATGGTTATGGTGAAGACGAGGGTGATGTTGATGGTTATTATGGTGACGATGGTGATGTCGATGGTGATGTTGATGGTTATGGTGATGATGACGGTGATGACAATGAAATCGCAATTGAGCCAATGGTATTATATATCAGAATCTTTCAGTTTGTTGGCCCCTATCGACTGGCAGATCCAAGCTGACATCCTGCAAATTGAAGCCTTGCTTTCTAGGATACAGAAGTTTCTCCTCTAAGTTCTACTCTTTCACAGTGTGTCAAATCTTTGCCCCCCCCCCCCCCCCCCCGGTCATCCTCTCTAGATCTCAGCAAAACAGTTATTCCTTTTCTTGACATTTTTAATATTGTCGTTAATGTTATTATTATTATCATCATCTTTTGGATGTCGTTATTGTTCTGTAATCATTAAAAAAAACAACCACACACATATGAAACGGCAAAACAATTATTGCGCTGTGTTCAATATTGTCTTCAGTATGTACAGTTTTGCTGCCCAAAAAAAGACGCTCGGGATAAGGAATAACCAATAAAATAGTTATAAAACTGCATGTCACGCTCCAGATGACCGGGGTGACTCTGAACAGCAAAGTGCATTACAAACAGTATAAGCTGTTCACTATTCTTGCCACACGCATTGTAGTACATCTGAGGGTCTTAATTAAGGTGGCAATGCGTTTGCCCACAGAAAAGTGTACATTGTGATATTTTTTCTTCTTTTTTTTCGTAAAATATATTATTAACATTTTGAATCACTCCTTTCAGAATCGCCAATAAAGTGCAGGCTTACAATTCTGTTTCAGTCCAGTCCAGCATTAATGCATTGTGACGCTCACAAAAATTTCACAGGACTTACCTAGTGATGAAGGCCTTCAGTTCTGGGTGGAGAATAGACCCAAGAGGAACCAATGTAGAGCCAACCGATGACTCTTTGATGTAGAGATGCTGGAATAGATCAAAGGTGCGCAGCGCGAAGTGCAAACCGGTGCATTTTCATCAGTAAGTCTCCTATAAAAAATGGCCACTTACTACTTTTGATCTACGATATTTGAGTATCAAATCGTGTGATCCCAATGCTAATGGGGTGCTTTCCGGGCTTAGGACTTAATTAAATTCTTTCATGGACAGTTATCTGGATGTGAATCATGGGCTTTGGAAAGATCTCAGAGAGAAAATGTGCGGGTTATCCCAAATTGCATTGTTCACACTCGGTGCTTTGCCTCAGTAAAGCATCGTTACAATAGAGAACTGCCCGCTGCTTACCTTGATAATTCAATCTGCATTTCTGTGTTAGATCTAAGGTTGATATTGTCAGATGTGCAGTGAGAGGCTTCTTTCTTTTCTTTCGCCTTTTTTTTCCCTATTTACCTTTGTTCTTTCTCTCAATCTGTTCGTCTCTCATTCATTCTTTTTCTCTATTTATTTATTTCTGTACTTCCATCGTTTTTTGTTCTTCCTTTCCTTCACTGCTTTCTTTTTTTTTTTTTTTTTTTTTTTTTTTTTTTTTTTTTTTTTTTTTTTTTTTTCTTTTTTTTATTTTTTTCTTTTTTGTTTGTTTGTATTCTGCCTGTCTTCATTTCATTTTACTGCTCTCTCTCTCTCTCTCTCTCTCTCTCTCTCTCTCTCTCTCTCTCTCTCTCTCTCTCTCTCTCTCTCTCTCTCTCTCTCTCTCTCTCTCTCTCTCTCTCTCTCTCTCTCTCTCTCTCTCTCTCTCTCTCTCTCTCTCTCTCTCTCTCTCTCTCTCTCTCTCTCTCTCCCTCTCTCTCTCTCTCTCTCTCTCTCTCTCTCTCTCTCTCTCCCTCTCTCTCTCTCTCTCTCTCTTTCCTCTCTCTCGCTTCCTCTCTTTCTCTCCCTTCTCCATCTCTCTCTCTCTCTTTCTCCCTCTCTATCCTTTTCTCCCTCTCCTTTCTTTCTCTCTCTCTTCCTCTCTCTGTCTCTCTCTCTCTTTCCCTCTCTCTCTTTCTCTCTCTCTCCCTCTCCCAGCCTTTCTTTCTCCCTCTCCCAATCTCTCTCTGTCCTTTTCTCTTTGTCTTTCTCTCCCCTCCCCCCCCCCCCTTTCTTTTTTCGTCTGCTTAGTCTGTGAGTATTAAACTTTTGTATTCATCTTCAGAAACGAAAATGTCACCCACAAGCCATGTCCAGAACTTATGGTCATCAGGCGCCGCACGCTGTAAAATCGAACCACAAACAGGTTTTCCTCCAGACTGAGAGGGAAGGTTGACAGAACTGGACGGTTTCGTCAGTGGGGAAAAAACAAAACGAAGAAATGAAGGAAACTCTTCAAACTATATGCATTCAGCATTATTCATTATCGTCTCCGTGGGTTGATATCATGGTATATGGGCCGCGCATAAGAAGTCATTGTCTTTTTAAAAAATGATGTAAAAATTGAAAAGAGGAATCGTTCTTTTCTAAGTGATGAGATTATTTAGTTTTTTTAATAGTACCCGGCATACGGAACAAACTGATACAGATATAGTTACGGTGTCACTGGATTTGACGTATTTACACACAAAAATCGAACGCAAACAAAGGGGTAGGAGATTTTCTTCCATATATAAAAAAAACAAAAAACAGTCTAAATCTGCAACTCTTCAATAATTGAAAAAAAAAAAAAGAAAGAAAGAAAAAAAGAAATAATAAAAATTTAAATTAAAAAAAAAAACACAAAAAGAAAACTGTTCCCAAGCGGGGAATGAGAGCGCGAAATCCTAACCACTAGACCACTTGGGACATTAATAGCCTCGTCTACTCCATTTACCACATGTACGAAACTGGGTCAGGGTGAGGGAATCATGAGCCACGCCAGAGGTTTATGGGAAATGTACAGGTAATGTGAGAATATTTTTTCATGATAACAATATGAATAAATGATTCTAGAGATGTCTGTGGCTAGAACGCGGGGCTTTCTTGTGGATAAGAGAATGCATAGTTATGGATTATTTCTCTTTGCACGGACAAATTAATGCTCATTATAGGCAGTGCGGCGGCCTGTGGTAATTTTGGGATATAAACTGTAAAGAAGAAACGACACAGACATGACTGTGTGATAAGAAAGGTACCATGTTGTATTCCATATCTGGAAAGTTACACTGTGCTGTGAAGTGTCTATGAAATATTATCTCAAGCTCAAAGTCTATGAAACATCTCAAGCTCAAACAGAATCCACAGCATGAAAGAGCCCCATTTATTAACATGAAATGATAAGACTTGACTGTGAACAAAACATTTCATAGCATTTTGATTTCAAAAGTTAGTATGAAACCAAGTATTTTAACAAAATAAAGCAACTTCAAAGACAAAGAAGAAATAATTATATCGTTTTCTTTCATTTGAAGTCAGGTTCTAACTATTGTTTTCTTTCACTTGAAGTCAGGTTGTAACTGGCTGCCTTCTCTTTCTTTTGCTACGTGAAAAGGTCAACACATGACAGTAAGCGTTACTGGCCGTACCGTGATAAATTTTGAAAATTTTAATGTCTTTTATATCGTCTTTCTCTCCCCTCCAGGCACCAGATAGTTTATTTGTTTTCTTTTTTCTTTGCTTGTGTGTTTGCCTGTTCGTTTGTTTGTCAATAATATCACATTTTAAGTATCATGTCTTGGTTTAAAAACGTCACCTCGAATGTGAAGGAAGTTGTGTTTTCTTGTGCAATGGGTGGATATCCCTTGACGTCACACAACTAGAGTTTCTCCCAATTTTCAAACTATTTTTTAACCAGAACAGCCGTGGAATATTACATGACAATGTTGATGACGAAAACGAAGCAAACGTAATTCAAAATAATGTAGACATCGCCACGTATTCCGAAAGGAACGTTGCATAACACAGACATTAATTTTTTATACAAACAAATTAATATTGTATCGCCTAATACTGGTGTATAGTTGTACCAGAGACCTTCCACAGCTAACTGTACCAAGCTCTATGGTTGTGCAACGAAACCACAACATTGTGTACAAAATTTCAAGTAGAAAACAATGGAAACCGCTTGTAACATCAACAATACCAGACAACAACAAAAAATTAAGATTCTGGAAAGTTCTGGAAGAAGGGCTTTGCAGAAAGTACGCACACTCGGTGACGGGGGTGGGGCTGGTGAAATAACCCCCAGCGTATGAAAAGCATATCAAGTGGCGGGGGCGGGATTGGGAGAGGGGTGGGGGAGGGTCATGCGTTCTCTTTTCAATTATGGTGCTGAATTTAAGTTTGTTCTTATTTTATGGTTTTGTTTGGGTTCATCCATCAAACCAACCAAAAAAAATATACAAGACTAGCTGAGTACTCGTTCGATTAAAAACCTACAGCATGTCAATGAGCCTAGTGAAAATTGGGGAAACACTAAATTTCCAATAAAAAAAACTACACCGATTTGAGACTTCTATTAAAAACTGCACCCTTACACCCATTCTGATAAGCCCACAAATATATATAGTATAGATTACATAAAACGTCGAATATAGGCAAAACATTAGTATTTGATGAAGCGGTCAGAATATGATTCATGCAAAACGCCCACTCACACTTTTCAAATAATGCATTTTTTCAAAGAGAATAGGCAAAGGAAGGTAAGAGAGAAAAGGGGGGGGGGAGGGGGGGTGTACAAACAAAATGCCAAAAATCGAGATTACGTCCTTTATGGATAACCTCAAGAGAAGGGAGACGGGGAATGGGGGGGGGGGGAGAGGGGCATCACGAATAACAAAACATGGTGGGGCATCCTAGACAAGGCCATTAGCAAAGACAAGACGGGGACAGCGCCCGAACAGTTTGTGAAAGAATTCACCTTTTATGTTTGCTCAAATCCCTTTCATTTTTCTGGTCAGCGGTCAAGCGACTGGCTATCAAAGCGATTACAACGTGCGGTTTCAGGTCCTTTGCTCGCTACCCATTCACTGTGCCAGCTCGGTGGTTGGCCACACTCCACACATCTGGTAAGTCCTGGTAGCGCTGCTATACACTGGGTTATCAGTTTGACAGACATGTCTTAAAAAAAGAAAGAATCGTTTGCTTGCAAATCTGCCAGCTTGAGAAAAGAAAAAACACTTTTTTGTCATCGATCATTTGTTTGCTTACTTGCCAGTTTTAACCTTCACGATTTCCCCCACCTTCACCCAGATATAGCTGGTAAATGGAAGATCCAGCCCCGTGTAAGGATTCGAACCCGGAGCCTCTCGCACCAGAATCCAGCACTCTCGACATTAAACCAGCATCAAACCAGTGCTCTAATGAAAGTACACCTTGATGACTAGAGAGAGGAAAGAAAGAGGGGCCAGGGAGAGAAGAGAGAGAGGAAAAAGAGAGGGATTTGCCGGGGGGGGGGGGGTGTGAAATATGAGAGAGGGAGGGGGAAGAGATAGAGTGAGAGGGAAAGAGAGAGAAGAGAAGGTTGGAAGGGAAAGAGAAAGAGAGAGAAGAGAAGGTTGGAAGGGAAAGAAAAAGAGAGAGAAGAGAAGGTTGGAAGGGAAAGAGAAAGAGAGAGGAGAGAAGGTTGGAAGGGAAAGAGAAAGAGAGAGGAGGGAAGGTTGGAAGGGAAAGAGAAAGAGAGAGGAGGGAAGGTTGGAAGGGAAAGAGAAAGAGAGAGGAGGGAAGGTTGGAAGGGAAAGAGAAAGAGAGAGGAGAGAAGGTTGGAAGGGAAAGAGAAAGAGAGAGGAGGGAAGGTTGGAAGGGAAAGAGAAAGAGAGAGGAGAGAAGGTTGGAAGGGAAAGAGAAAGAGAGAGGAGAGAAGGTTGGAAGGGAAAGAGAAAGAGAGAGGAGAGAAGGTTGGAAGGGAAAGAGAAAGCGAGAGGAGAGAAGGTTGGAAGGGAAAGAGAAAGAGAGAGGAGAGAAGGTTGGAAGGGAAAGAGAAAGCGAGAGAAGAGAAGGTTGGAAGGGAAAGAGAAAGAGAGAGGAGAGAAGGTTGGAAGGGAAAGAGAAAGAGAGAGAAGAGAAGGTTGGAAGGGAAAGAGAAAGAGAGAGGAGAGAAGGTTGGAAGGGAAAGAGAAAGAGAGAGGAGAGAAGGTTGGAAGGGAAAGAGAAAGAGAGAGGAGAGAAGGTTGGAAGGGAAAGAGAAAGAGAGAGAAGAGAAGGTTGGAAGGGAAAGAGAAAGAGAGAGAAGAGAAGGTTGGAAGGGAAAGAGAAAGAGAGAGGAGAGAAGGTTGGAAGGGAAAGAGAAAGAGAGAGGAGGGAAAGGGATAATTTCATAACCATCTCGCATGTGTTTTTATATTTCTGTCACCGCCTAGACTTAGACCTCAAGTGTAAACGCTGAACTTACAACTTTTCCTCGGTCCCATTCTACAGCCAAAGTGTGACGTCTGTGACAGGTTCTAAAAACTGGAAGACCATAATGCTAAAGGAACGACTCCTATGAAACTGTCCCAATCTTAAACCTCGTCACCCATTAATTTCATGCAAAAGAATAAATCAAAAAGGAAAAAAAAAAAGTTCCATGCCTGTTCAATCAAGAATGTGCCCGGATTTACCAATAATTATGATTGTTTGAGTCGTGTTAATTTGTCAGTGGTGGCAAGTTTTAAATAGCAATAGGCAACATACAAACTAAGCTATCTTTAGTAACGACTTCAGACCAAAAAAACAAAACAACAACTCAATAAACTAAGTCTCATGTTGTAGAATTCTGGAGACACCGGGTTATTTTCCACTGAAATCAGCGGTTAGTTTTTGTCATCTTTATTTCCATTGAGCATCATGCTGAGCAGACTCCGGAGACTGAGCTTTCTAACTAGAAATCAAGAATATATGAAGAATCTTTAACTGTGTAACATGAAACAGACAACTTGTTTTCTAAAAAAAACAAAAAAACGGGGGGGGGGGGGGAGGCACAGAAACCTGTTGCACCAACAATGGCGTTCGTCCAAAATATATATATATTTTTTTTTTAATAAAAAAAAATCATTGTATGTTTCTCATTTCTTGCAGCGTACTTTCACAATAAACACTTGTTCGCCAACTGCAGTTTGTTGTTTTTTTTTCTTTCCCTTCAACACTGCACCAGATGTACCTGAACCACACCGATAGCTGGCAGTCAAACTTTCACAAGTCTCATTGAATCAAGGTGTCCCAACTCTTGTTTTTCGGGTTCAAACAGAAAGTGGGCGGGGTTTTCCCATGGGATTCTTCAAGCCAGCTCGCCACTTCAGGCACGCGAGGGCTATTTATCGAGCCGCACTTCAAATCTTGATTGACACTCTAAATCCCCGCGAGCGGGGTTTCCCGAAAACGCGCCTCAGGCCAATGGGATTCCGGTACAGCACGAGCCGAAGGGTGTCGAAGCGAGCTCGGCGCATTCCGAGCGTTTTCATTGGACGGTGGGTATCAGCCCGCGAGCGTGGGAAAGGACCGACTTGTTGCTTCACACAGGGCTATCAGTGGCGTTGAGTGCTGACCTCACGATAAAGAAAAGGGAGTTCTAAAAATGGTCTGGAGAGGAGGGGGGATGAACAGCGAGGTCCCTGTGACGGCGCTTGCTGTTTGCCTATCCCAGCTACACCTTGTTACGATTCCCAAACCTCGGAGGTATTCAAAACAAACCAAACGTAACCACCTGATGATTGTGGTGGGGAAGGGAGGGAACGTTTACCCCGCCCTCCTCTTATCTGCTACCAAATAAAGTACCCCTCTCTTTTCCGCCCTCCCCAACTCTCCCACCCTCCCTCAATAGCTTGGTCCAGATTTTGAGTGGAGATTTGGAGGGTTTTTAGTCTTTGCTTTCCTGCATTTCCAATTCATTACATGTGGTGATCGCTGGCGATGTGTGACGTGGCTGCCCCTCTGCCTTCATGTCCACCTCGTCACTCGTCACCACGAGTTTCTGCTTCAACGTCAGAGGATTTTAAATTCAAAGTTTGATTTAATAATTCATTTGACCGAAGACAAAAGGGAACTGTTTACAAGTCACCAATAGTAAGTTTGTAACTTTTTCCATTTATTTATTATTATCAGCATTATTATTTTTATCATTTGTGTTCAACAATCTATGTGCATGGGGACTCAGTTGGGAAACAGTGTGTACTGTAATGTATGAGCTAGTCTAGCATCTACTTTAGTATTCCAAATATTAACTATTATGATAATTATAAAGACAGTACATTTTTATTTTTATTTTTTATTATTACTAGATCTATTATTTTGTCTGAGATTGACGTCAAAAAAAACAACAAAAACGTTGGATAATCAATAATAGCAATATTGCATCTAGATCTAGATTATCTAGTACAAATATTATTGTCTTCTATACAGCTAGGAGAGAAAAATATGCAGAGAAATTTCAGTATAATCATTATAGGACGTGCGTAACAAACTTATAAAACCTGTGGGCCTATAGTTTTCTTTCTAAAAGTGTCAAATCTAGACTCTATTGAATTGTCATAATTTCCTGCCAAAATTTACTGTTTCATGAACTCTGGATTTTGCGAAACAATCTTCACAGTCTTTAAGTTCGTATTAGTCTTGTAATCGCTTATAATATTGCTCGTACATTGGTGGGGGGCAGTTATGATGCATCACTTGTATTTCTTTTGACTTGTTAATTGAACCGCCAGTTAGTTGCAACACGGCAGATTCGCACAGTGATGTTTTGATCTTCATTGAATTCTCACTGATATTTCAGTTCGTTCAAATTAACCGATTTAGTGTAAGTTGTGGCAAGTATATGTATGTGTGTGATGTGTGATGTGTGTGTGTGTTCATCGCGACCAGTAGGTGGATAGTTTGTATAGGTGGCAGGCGATCAAACACTGTTTTTCTTGTGTTATAAACTGACGATATGAATGCAACAAAGCAGAGGTTGTACCTACATTGGATCTGCATTGGCATGACTCTAGGTAAAAACGGGGCGGGGCTGATACCTATTTTATCGCCTAGTGAGTTTCTTATAAATTTAATTTGATAGATTTTAATGTTATTGGGAAAGAATGAAATCTCACTGCCTACATCAATATAACAATAATAATTATTATAATAGGAGTCTCATAAAATAATAATTGTGTCACGTTTAGCTTGCCAAAAGCAATCCTGTGGATTAGCAAAGCCATATTATTACTATACGCTGGTGTCATTGTTGTGCCTATGATAATCTCCTGCAGTAGCCTACATGTGCTCATTGGCCTCTTGGTTATTACTTTTGTATCTTAAAATGTTTCCGAATCTGACAAAGAAGTCAGTATTGGCGACGTGGGAAATTTCAATAAGAATTGCAGTAGACCGTCCTAGAGTGCAGGCCACAGTGCCGTGGGAAACCTGTTTAAATGACAATAGGTCACATTCTGGACAATTGGGGGGCAGACTATAAACGCCCGCAGGCTGTGGATTGTGACACTGGGAAGCTGACGAAAGTTGGCGTTGTGTAAGTGTAGAAAATGGCGCGTGTAGGCTTCATTATAATGGGCTTCATTATGATTCATTGTCATGACCTTTGTTATCCGTGAGCAATGATGTTTATTGCGTAATCGTCATTTGTGGCTGAGATGTTTCTTTGTATTATCGCCATGTATTGCCCAGACCTTTGCTGTATCTTCGCCATTGTGGTCCTAGGGCTAGATGTTCGCTGTATCTTCGTCATTTGTCTCTAAGAAGTTCATTATTTTATTTGTGTCCAAGATGTTCATTATGTCTTAGTTATTTGTGTCCATGATGTTCATTATGTCTTCGTTATTTGTGTCCAAGATGTTCATTGTGTCTTCGTTATTTGTGTCCATGATGTTCATTATGTCTTAGTTATTTGTGTCCAAGATGTTCATTGTGTCTTCATTATTGGTGTCCAAGATGTTCATTGTGTCTTCGTTATTTGTGGCCCAGATGTTCGCTATATCTTCGCTGCTGTGACCGACATGTTCATGATATTATTTATATCTTCATATTCGTGCAAGATGTTCATTATCCTCGTCAAAGGCGTTCTACATGTCCACGATATCATCGTCCTATGCATCAAGATCTTCGTTATTGGTTATGTTTTGTCCATCTGTGGCCTGTTTCTTCAATTTCACCAACATGAATAGTTAAACCGCCACTTGCAGTGTTGGTCAGCTTCTAGATGCACGTTTCATTGTCATGCGTAATTTATTGTAGCACGGTACTACCTTCTGCTTTCAGACTTCTTGTTCCGGGGTTTCGAACCGCAGCCCAGTCAAATCGTCACTGATGATGACAGAGTCGGAACTATCGTCACCCACCTCCACATCCTCCTCTGGTGACCTGAGTCCAAAGAAAATGGACGACAAGACGTCTTATAGAAAGGTGAGTACCTTAATGAAACCCACTTGACAAGCAGTGAGTCCAGTGGTTAGAGCAGCTGATGCAGGTGAGAGTCGCCTTAGTATCGAATCTGACCTGCAACGTGGGCTAGCTTGTTAATTTTTCGTGATGTTCCTGTCAGTCATGTCATGAGGACCAAAACTTCGCTGTAGACTCCCTAAAATATTGAGAAACAAAAAGTACTTACAATTAACAAGGAAGTACCTGAGAAAAGGGTGAACGTGGGTGAGAGAGAGAGAGAGAGAGAGAGAGACGAAACGAAAAATGAAATAGAACGTTGATAACAAACTAAATCTAAAGTTCTATCCCTCGGCCGTGTGCTCGCGTCTCAGAAGTCCATGCTACCAAATCCCGAAGTGTCAACACGACAAAAAGCTCATTGATTTACGTCACGCCCTAACCGTATGATAAACATCTGATCTATAGCACGCGACACTCAAGGAAAAGGAGAGTGTAAATTGACATACGTGTTTCGGTAGTCAAGTTCACAAGTTGTAACACAAAGGCTTTTACACCCCCCCCCCCCCCGTGCTGTATGTTTCAAAGATCGAAACTTAATTTCCGCTTGAAATAAATCATCACAGTTGTCGAGAATGGTGTTTTTTCTCACGGGAGGAAGGTGTCACGAGTGACAGGACTACTGTGTGAGGTTTATAACTCCCGAGTCGGTAAGATATTTGCGCGAGGAAAGATAAAGAGTCTCTGATCGCTAGGTGATTGGATTTAATCACAGCTCGAACTGAGATATATTTGTTCACCCCTCCTTTGAAGTTTTTACCCTTTGTCCAATCCAACCGACCCCACCCCCAACGTTTCCCCATTTTGTCCTAGTTTTTGCACACGTGCGTTCGGTCTAATACTTTTTTAACTAGAGAAGGAAATTGGCGCTCGCGCTTTTTCTTTGGGGGATGGCAGGAGGGGCGAGTTGTCATTGTATACTCATTATTAATTCACAATTAATTACAAATTGCTCTCGTCAATCAATTACCCGCAGTTATTGATGTTCCCACTTTTAATATTACTTTTGATTTGTCTCAACAGATGTAATACAGTTCATCTATCCCAGATAAAACAACATAATACTTATTGCATTGATGCTTTCACGCACATGACCATCTCAAGTTCGAAATATGCCCAAAAACTTCCTAGCTAGATGAGAACAGACAGTGAGCCATAGTAGCACGTCATTGAGATCACAGATTCTGATCATCGTAATTACTAGCTGAGTTACCCGGCCCTGCCCGGGAGAAATATCTTTGTTACTTATAATGATCTGGGTCCAGGACACGAAGTAATGTTCCTTCCACAGACAAAGAAAAACAATGACAGAATCAGTATCGACTCGGATTCGGCGCCAACTCTGGAGTTTGTTTACTCTTTTTCGCTAAAAGTTTACATGCGATCCATGTTTTCGTTAATCCACAATTTACTTCCTTCAGCGAATGAAAGATGAGGGAATCTGCGTCACGGCACTAAAAATAGATCATAACAGCGTGTCCCTGTTCTGAAAGCATGGAGTTGGTACTGTTCGTTGCGGATCTTTACTCAGTGTTTGCAGCATTTTTATATTATCCCCTAACATTACAATAAGTCGAGTTATAGGCGATGAGAACGCTTCCAGAGTTTTGGAGCCCTCCCAAAAAGAACCTTTGAGGGCAGAACGTTCACCCTTAGCTCCATTATAGTATGATGATGATGAAGCCTGCGATCTCAACTTTCCCGCACTGAATTCCCACCGGTTCCGACGAGACACCCTCTCCAGGCCTGCTTGTGCACTGTGCAGCCCCGTCCGTCTCACACCACCTATTTTACACACCCTGCTCCAAGTGACCTGCGTAGTGCCTGCCTATCTACCCACTTACTAGACACCGGTATCGGGAATATCCGCAATGCAGACAAACCACAATCGCCGAAAGCCAGCAAATTTTCTTTGCAATGTCAAAGGCAGAAGGGTTCAAGCTCAGATGATGGTCTCTGGTTCCGAAAAGCGAAGTATTTTATGTATTATATTGATTGCTGATCTCACACTAAAGCTGAGGCAAAACCAGGCTTGGTTCAGTGCGCTGCTAGGTTTCGAGACTAGAAAAACCATCTGTCAATCTGAAATGACCATTAATTTGTCCATGTGTGTGTGCCTGAGAAAACCAACAAAAGTCGGCAACATGACATTAAAATTTTGAGTTCTGTACACATAATAACAGACAAGACATTTCTGAAAAACTGAAGTCAGTGACCCCCCTAAAACAAGATTTTGAGAAAACGGCATTTAATCCTATAAGTGGCAATAGCTAATTGACCAAGTGATATTGGAGTGATTGATGTTAAGAGAGCGTAGTCTAATAACTAAGCCCTTATAGAGATCATAGTGAATAGTGTTCACTGCTCATCTACAGTTTTTCCTGTAACATGCCACGGTCCCCTAGAAACAGCCAAGTCGGAAGTTTTTGGATCTTGTTAGGAGACCGTTGTCTAATTACAAAGCCGTTATAAAGATCATAGTGAGTAGTGTTTACTGCTCATCTACAGTTTACCCTGTAACATGCCGCGGTCCCCTAAACAACAGCCAAGTTGGAAGTTTGTGTCGGACCCATATTTTCATTTCAAAGCCGTTTTTCTCAAAATCAGCTTTGCCGACTTATGCCGGGTTTTCTCATGCACACTCACATTTATTTACTCATTCATTCTCTACTTCACTCACTCATTCATTCATCCAGCTACCTTTCTCCTACTACTTTGACAGAGTAACAAACCCATGATGGAGAAAAAACGGAGGGCAAGGATAAATTCCTGTCTGAGTCAGTTGAAGGCCTTGGTGTTGCAAGCCATGAAAAAAGACGTAAGTCATAATTTGTCTATTTCTATTTTTCTCAATAATGTAGTCATGGATGTTAGTGTAGTTTAAGGCTTTCAAATTGTTTGTTTGTTTATTTTTAAAGAAATTGGAAAAACAGGTGCCAGTAATAGTAACTGGGGTAGTCAGCATGATGTCAGCTTGATAGATTGTGTTCCTAAGGCGTAAGTGCAATCTATATGGAACTTTTTACCAAATAATTAGAACTTAATATCGCTCCTGGTAGTTCTCTATTCTGTACACCAGCCTAATGAGTCGACTACATGGGGATGGTGACTTGAAGGCATTCTGGTTTCAATGAGATCTTACAGGTTGGCTGGTGGCCAGGTCACAATGACATTCAGTATCGTGACGTCACCACCCAATAAGTCGGCTTGATTGAAATCAGCTGGTGCACGTCTATACTACCCAACTGGTCGGCACAATTAAAATCGGCTAATGGGCATAACACCTCTATGGAGGAATGCGAGATCTCGTTTCATTTTGTTTTGTAGCCAGTAGAGCTATTATGTTTTCCTGTTTTATGTATTTGGTTTTCAAATGATTTTTTTTTTTTTGTATCTCCAGAATTCACAGTACTCAAAGCTGGAGAAAGCGGATATTCTAGAACTGACAGTGAAACACCTCAAGAATGTCCAGCGCTGCCAGGCAAATTGTAAGTGTGAAACACGGGCCAGTGACATCTAATAAAGTCCTGAAACAGTAGCTAGTGATGTCTATTAAAGTCCTGAAACACGGGCCAGTGACATCTACTAAAGTCCTGAAACACGGGCCAGTGACATCTAATAAAGACCTGAAACACGGGCCAGTGACATCTAATAAAGTCCTGAAACACGGGCCAGTGACACCTAGTAGAGTCCTGAAACACTGAGCAGTGACACCTGGTAAAGTCCTGAAACACTGACCATTGACACCAAGTAAAGTCCTGAAACACTGACCAGTGACACCTTGTAAAGTCCTGAAACACTGATCAGTGACACCTTGTAAAGTCCTGAAACACTGACCAGTGACACCTAGTAAAGTCCTGAAACACTGACCAGTAACATCTAAGTTAGTCAAAAGTCAACCTGCCAGTTTGTCTCTTCCCTTCAAACCTGGCTCGTGACGTACAAATAGGCTGAATTAGTTTTAATGTTCGACTGAGCCAAAATGTTTTATCCATGTTGACATGCATTTTTATCAAGGAAAACAGCTGTGAACTAATTGTGGGGGTGAAATTTGGCTTGTTGGTTAGTAAAACTGTGCTCTGATCCATCTATCTTTAAAATTATTCGTTTTTAAAGAAACCTTGGTGTAAAATTTTCCAAAGATGGTGGCTTTTTTTCCCGCCACATGCCACGTGTGGGTATGATTCATCCACTGGCTTACAAAAGATGTATTTAAATCACACCCTGCATTTCCTCTTCATGTTTGGAATACATGCTAACACTATGTGAATTCAAGTATAATTATTCAACTTTTCCCAATTTCATAATTCAGTTTTATGACATGTCTGTAGGCTAATGGTGGATTCTGACCAGGAGTGGTGGGAAAAGGTCAATAAATGGAACTTATACAATATTTTGCTCTTTCTCGTCCACGCACACGCTCCTACTATTGGATACCTCATCTACTTTAGTGACCATCTTGACTGAAACATTCAAATTAATGGAATGCTGAATGATGTATCGTACAGTTATGTAGGCCTACGTCTACGTACGTGTATATTAACCCTTTTTCGATCAAACATCCTGTCTTGATATGGACAGAATTTTAGACTCTCTGAGTGTATGTATAAGAATTGCTTGTATGGTGTGGAATTGTATCAAACTCAAAGACTGAAAGTTCAGTTCTGTTTCTCTCTTCCCTTCAGCGATGACTCAAGTCCCAGACGCCATGAACAAGTACAGAGCAGGTTTTAATGAATGCGCAAACGAAGTGATCAGGTATCTGGGTGAGTCTCAGGGTGTCAATGATGACGCTCGAACTCGTATCCTGACCCACTTGGCCTCCATTCTCAGCCCCATCAATGCGCTGTCTCTACAGCCAGCGCACACACCAATCTTGCCTGCGCCATCGCCAGTTCAGCAGCACCATCAACAACAGCAACAGCACCATCTACAGCAACTTCAACTACAGCAACAACAACAACAGCAGGCGGCATATCTCACAGCACACACACAATCTCTGTCCATTGACACAAACAATAACATGCCAGCGGTGTCCGGAAACTCTGCTTTTTTAGCACCGTCTGCATGCGCCATGGATGTCAAACACGTCATTTCCGGTTCCCCCACTGCCTTTCAGTCGCCCATAGCAACAGGAGTGAATGCCCCTACGGGCCTTCAGCTTCCTTGCATAGCAACGGCTGCCATGGCAACGACGCCACTTCAGCTTGTACCCAGCACTCTGCCATCAGGACAAGTTGCCCTAGTGTTAGCACCCCAAGCCATCCCCGCCATGAATGTGTACGCAGCTCCGCAAGGAAACAGGCTCCCACTGACACACGAGTCCATCAAAGTAGAACACGATGCTATAAATTCTCAACCTCATCACCTATCAAAATTTGAAGAATGCAAAGCCCGCCTGACATCCAACGAAAGCCCTGTTGCCTTGGTCACCAAACCCCTTAGATCTCACAGAACAGACAATCCCACACGTCCACTCACTCCATACAGCACCAGACCTACATCATCTTCAGCACTGGCTGCTACAACTTTGTCTACATCATCGCAAGGATCAACGCCCATCCCGAAACAAACAGAAGAGAAAAGACCTTCAGGAACTACAACATCGACCCATGTGCCAAGAACGACAGCGACTGCCATCATCATCAACAACAGCAGCATCAGTAGCAACAACACCAACAACAATGACATGTCTGGAGACAACGTTGTCAGAACTACATCAACCTGGAGGCCGTGGTGAAACACCATCTGACAGTAAACCATTGTCATAGTAATTCATTGTCAATTGCCTTCATCCATGGCTTTCACCCATTATGATTATCATTATGCGTGCATGTAGAGTCCGTCTTATGTAGAATGACTGAGCGAGATCTACACTGGTTTCCTCAAAAATGTTTGTTTGGATTTATTTGAAATGTTGCCTAGGCTCATGTTTCATACTAAACCTTAAAGAATTTATTTTTTATTATTGGACTATAGCCTGATTTTGAGTTTGTTTCTTTGCCCTGGCCTTTGTGGAAAATGATCAGTAGACCAAGTTATTAAATTAAATATTTCTACATTAATAATCTGTGAAAACACCAAAAACTTGTTCAACATTGTGCACTTCAGTGCTTGGAGAGTTGTTCTCTGAGCCAACCAATCTGATCAAATTGAACACACTTTCTGTTTCCCACAGTAACTGTTTGGTACTGTAGTATTTTTTTAAAAATAATTTGGTATAATTATTATTTTTAAAAAGGGCAAATAAGCAAACTCGAACTGCGGCTGCAAACTTAACAAATAAAAAATGAGTTCCATAAGATTTAATGTGAAATATTAGGCCTTTGCAAAATTTCAGACATCTCTCTCTCTCTCTCTCTCTCTCTCTCTCTCTCTCTCTCTCTCTCTCTCTCTCTCTCTCTCTCTCTCTCTCTCTCTCTCTCTCTCTCTCTCTCTCTCTCTCTCTCTCTCTCTCTCTCTCTCTCTCTCTCTCTCTCTCTCTCTCTCTCTCTCTCTCTTTCTTTCTCATTCTTTCTACTGTGTCCCTTTCTCTCCCATACACACATACTTCCCTCCTATTTGATACTTACATAATCTACTTCAGTGACCGGTCGACCATGTTAACTGAAACATTCAAACTGAATGGCCAATGATTTTATCACACAGTTACATCGTTTTATCTGATGTATTTGACTTCAGCAGACTATTCTTTGCCGTTTTCCGCGTGTTATAGGAATGTACACATTTCTCATGCATGCAGACTTCTCTTTTCCAGCTGTTGTTGTTGGTAAGTGTTTTACTTTCTGTATATATAATATATTCTTTTATTTAAACTGTCCCACGAAGTGACTGTTTGTTTTAAGTGTTGTATTCCTGTCACCATGTATGCACTGCTCTCAGCTCTAGATATTATGATGTCTAAGTAGGGCCTGCCATCCTCAGTGGGCATTTCCCCTCCTTTCTGTCCCCTCGGCGCCAGAAGACGCATGAGACAGCCTTTTCTAGTCTCTGCTGCCTGTCACGTTTGGAGGGACTGACGGCAAGTACACTGCTCACTGAACAACAGCTACAAGAGGAACTCATCAAGAGAACAGAGCGTTAGCAGCTCCTTGCCCTTGGGAAACAAAGATCTTCAGCCCAAAGGACACCATAGCTTAACTGATACCTGAAGAAAACGTAGTCTTTTTCCAGAGCTTTTCTGGTGGTGGGGGAATGATGAGGGGGGGGGGCACACCTTTAACATTGCTCCTACATGACGTACATATTTTCATGTCACCATCACAGTTTTCTTGATATGTGCAGCTGTCCGCCCTAATAGTGAAGACGCACCGAATTTCTATTCCAATCTTATGATATGATTCTACAATCTTGTACCAAGCTTACTAGGACCCACCGCCTGTCTGTGCATACTGAATCTACAGAAAACACCATTAATTAATTGCGCCATGTATAATATATTATAACACTACAACGTATTAGTTTCCGCTCGGTATCAGTTACCGACAAGCTCACTTTAACCTGTGAATATTGTTTATATCGCAATTTTATTCCATGATTTGTTGAAGGTGGACAATTTCTAAAACCAAAGTGCCCTTTTTTTTAACTTCCTGAGATGATGTTCAGCATTCCACTGCGCCCCAGTGTTTATACAGTATCAGGTATGTCTATTTCATAAATGCTAGTGTATAGGTGCAACCGTACTGCTGTTTGTCATTGGTATACTGTATCTTATAAGAAAATTCCAAGAACTCGAATTCTTGTATGTATCGGACCAAATTACATACACTTTTTGTTTTCATCTTCTTGCTTTGATTTTAAGCATTCCGGGAACAACATAATGTTGTTTTCTTTTATTGTTTGTTGTACATGTATTATGTTCTTTCTCATTGTTTGATTACAACGAAATGTTCAGATACAACGTACTAAGTACACATTATTATACTATATTACTATTAGCCATTCTTTGTTGTTCTCTTTTCCCCCTTGATCTTTGACTACAAAGAAGTGTTCAGATACATGTACTGACTTACTGTATTAGCGCATCAAGTTGTTCACCTTCCCCTTATTCTTTGACTACATGAAATATTCAGATACATAGACCAACTACAGAGATCCTGTACTAGCGTGTCAAGTTGTTCGTTTTTCCTCTTATTCTTTAACTACAAGAAATGTTCAGTTACATGTAGGCCTACTGACGACAGATATTTATATACTAAACTGTATTAGTATATTAGCGCCTCAAGTTGTTTATTTTCCCCCTTACTCTTTGACTATGAAATGTTCAGGCTTAATACTAACTACAGATATATTGTATTAGCCCGTCAAGCTGTTCATTTTTTCTTGAAACTTTCACCAAGACAAAATATTCAGATGCATGTAGCCTACTTACCGCGGATAATACTGTATTAGCACGTCAAGTTGTTCATTTTTTCTTGAAACTTTCACCAAGACAAAATATTCAGATGCATGTAGCCTACTTACCGCGGATAATACTGTATTAGCACGTCAAGTTGTTCATTTTTTCTTGAAACTTTCACCAAGACAAAATATTCAGATGCATGTAGCCTACTTACCGCGGATAATACTGTATTAGCACGTCAAGTTGTTCATTTTTTCTTTTATTCTTTGACTGCAACAAAATTAATGTTCAGCTACATTATACTTACTTCAGAAATACTATATTAGCCCGTTAAGTTGTTCTTTTTCCCACTTATTCTTTGACTACAAGAAATGTTCAGCTACATTATACTAACTACAGATAGTACTGTATTAGCGCGTCAAGTTGTTGTTTTCATGTACTGATATACTGTATTAACACGTCAAGTTGTTCTTTTCCCTACTTATTCTTGGACCACATGAAATGTTCGACTTTCAGACACATAATAATTATACTTACTACAGATATCCTGTATTAACACGGCAAGATGTTCATTTTTTCCTTTATTCTTTGACCAGGACGAAATGTTCAGATTCATGTACTTATCAGAAATAGCCTGTAGTAAAGCCTAAAGTTGTTCATTTTTCCCTCTTATTCTTTGACTACAACCAAATTAATGTGAAGATACCTTTTATAGAAATGTCACAGACGTGCTTGGACTCGCTGGATGAGTAGACGCAATTATTTAATAGTCTATTAATATTCCTTAATTTCATATTCTAATTTCTTTTTATTGTTCGATTGTTTAATTAATGTCTTCAATTTTCCATTTTTTTCTGTTTTTGTTTTTGCTTTTTTGTTTTTTCTTAAAAAAGCCTTTTTGCTGAAATATTGGCATTTTCTGTCTTCCCTTTTGCTCTGCGTTTCATTGTCTCGTTTGGGGTTTTATTTCTTCCTCGAAGCTTTGGTACATACTACTTTTTCTTTTTGTTAATTTTTAACTTTGCTTTAAATTTTGCTGCGACCCCACCGTTCTCCTGTGGGTTTCATGATCTTTCACAGAAATGTATTAGCATATGAAGTCTTCCCAGATGTTGGTTTTTCACTGCTTACTACAAGACCAGACCTGTTACCTCTGAACTCAGCGAAGTGTCTGAGCATTCAACTGTTGCCCACAACCCACTACATTTCAAGTACATTCATTACCGAATACTCTTCACGAAACAACGAGATGAAATCTACAGTTTTCTTTGTATTATTCTCTATTTTTATCCATTTCTTTTACATATTTCACGGGAAGTGCATAGGTAGGGAAGATATCCCCCACCTATACACTTTGCATAGGTAGGGAAGACATCCCCTACCTATTCACCTTGCATAGGTAGGGAAGATATCCCCCACCTATACACTTTGCATAGGTAGGGAAGATATCCCCCACCTATACACTTTGCATAGGTAGGGAAGACATCCCCCACCTATACACTTTGCATAGGTAGGGAAGACATCCCCCACCTATACACTTTGCATAGGTAGGGAAGACATCCCCTACCTATTCACCTTGCATAGGTAGGGAAGATATCCCCCACCTATACACTTTGCATAGGTAGGGAAGACATCCCCTACCTATTCACCTTGCATAGGTAGGGAAGATATCCCCCACCTATACACTTTGCATAGGTAGGGAAGATATCCTCTGCCTATTCACTTTGCATAGGTAAGGAAGATATCCCCAGACTATGCAATCCCTATGTGCAAAGTGCATGCAGAGAAGATATTTCTTGACTATTCACTTAACTTAGGCAAGGAAAATATTTTTGTCTCTGCATATTTTTAGGTAGGGAAGATATTTCTTGTGTAATAGGCCTACTTTGCTCAGGCAGGGAAGATAGTCCTTTCTACCTGTCCTTTGCCTGCTCTGTTTGCGATAGCTATGAAACATAATTAAAGGTGATGATTATGTATCACACTCATCATTCGGCGGTATGAAGCGAAATCAGCGATATCCCCATTACGACCCACTGGCGACAGCAAACCTAACCTGCCTCTGTCAAAATATGGCAAAAAGAAAAAGCTGTAAGAAGAAAGGCGACCCCATAGATTTTGTTGTTTTTACCTTCCTCAGTTTACCTTCATGTACGAGGGGACAATGAATTTGAAAGGCTTTAATTTTAAGCCCATGGGGGCAGAATGTAATTACATGTATTATTGTAATTGAGCATGGCACCTATGAAAAGTCCAGAGTGGATCTATTGGGAGAGGAACAAGGGGAACTAGCTGTCTCCTGCCTACTCAGGAAAACATATAGTAAAGCACATGTACCTACACGAAGAAAACACCGGCATTTAATTTGGTGAGGCACTTGCAGGTCAAGCATTCCAGGGAATTTCCCAGCCAGCACCCCTACGCCAATCCGAAGTATTTGTGTAGGATATCCCCGTAGAGTAGGTAGGATTACCGTAGGGGTGGGGTTCCTACATCAAACAGACGTCGGTCAATGCTGTAAACAGAGCATCTACGAGGGAACGATACCATTGCTTTGTGCAAACATCCTATACAGAGGATTACCTTAGGGTTGCTGGCTGGAGTGATGGAACTTAGAGTACGCAGTAGGTCGACGATCGAACCTTCCACATTTCAGTTCATTCTCCACAAATTACACGACAAAGGAGAAAGAAAAATTTTGAAGCTATTTCAAGCTAATATTTGCATCTTGCCAGTGCGGTATTGTCCACGAAGATTTTTTTTGCTTGTTTTTCAATTTTGGCGCATAAAGAAATCGACTGATACACCCCCCCCCCACACACACACACACAAAAGTTCAATAAGCGCATGGTTATGTTTATAGTCCATGCTGCCGCACCACGAGGTCGGCTTCCGTCTTGACCTTCTCTGCTCGGAGTGGGCGAGCCTTTGTCACTACGTTTTGCTTTGAGCTCGGTCTAGGCCGTTCGTCTGTCTCTTGTCTTTGCTGACTCGCCGACTGATTCGAATGATTTTGATTCATATAACCTCCTATCGTTGACTGACTCGAATCGCGATTGGCTCCTGTCGCCACTGGCTCGCCGACAACTAATTCTATTTAATATCGCGATTCAAATCAAATGCACTAAATTTAGACCAATAATAATTCCACACGTTTAGTGATGACGTAGTACACTATCTTCCCTACCTATGCAAAGTGCATAGGGAGGGAATATCTTCCCTACCTATGCACTTCCTATTTCACGTAAACCATTTATATTAAAACTTTCATGTACTAATTTCGCTTATGGTCAGAGTAAGTTTCGACTTTCTTGGTGAAACAGTGAAATATTCACTCATGAAAGCCTGAATCTTCTCAAATGTAGCGCTGTAGATTATTCTGTATCATACTGTAAATACTTTTGCTTTTCACATGCCTGTATGATTTGTGTCCATTTCTGTGATAAGTGACCTTCTGGGACCAAGATAAGTGTACTTAATTCATCTGATTTCCACAATAAAACGATTTTATTGAGGTGCAAAGACTGAGCAATTTCTTGTTTGTTCTGCTTGTGTGAATGTGAACACTGTCTTGCTGCGGTGGATATTTTATAACACTGACCTCTCAGACCAGAGACCTGCTAGATTCTACCATGCGCAGTGCCGGTTTCGAACATGTGATCTCACGCACATGGGTTAAGTGCTCTAACCAGTGGACTACTTCGGATATTCAGAATTTGCAAATCGGCTGTGTCAAATCGCTGTTCAGAACGGGGGGGGGGGGGGGGGGAATTAAGATGCCCGACAAAGAGGGAATGGATGGGTTGGTGTAGTATTTTAATAACCTGAAGACCGAGTGGGTCAGTAGGTAAGTATGGAGGTAGATCGATAGGTCCACAGAGATGAAAAATAGGAGGGAGGGTGATTTTGTGTGTGTGTGTGAGAGAGCCTGGGAAAGGGAGAGGCGGGAGAGAGAGAGAGGGGGGGGGGAGAAAGATCGACCTGGAAAAATCTGGGCCACTTTCTACGGGATACTACAAAGAATAATACTTTTTAACACAGTAATTACCGTATATCTAGTGCAAAGCCGATTTGCACCTTCCCTGGGGGCCACCCTTTTTTTATCCCTACAATGGACAACGTTTGTGCACCATTCAATGTCAGGGGCAGATCCCGGTTTGGATCCATGACCCATTTAATCCCAACCACAAGTTGGTACACTACAAGGATAGAAACTAACGATAACAGTTAACATAACAAATTATTAGAGCAAAACCTGGCAGATCTGCAGCTGTAACCGAAGATTGAACTGACTACATGACATAAGCCATTCTATCGTGATAAGAGAAAACACTGTATCCGGCCAAAAACATTATTTTTACAGAAGACACAAAGCAGTTCATGTCGGCCCTGCCCGAGAAAGTGACCAGAAGAAAATTAATAACACAACCATCTAGAAAAACACTGTCAAGCAACATGGCAAACACGGCATTTTTCAGTTTTGACCATCTGTACTCAAATTAAAATGCTTGTGCAAAGAAATTCATAAATCCATCTTAAATGACAGCCGCCATCCCCTGTTTCATCAAATTTCTAGATCATCCAAGAGCAACAGAATAATACACATGAAATCAAAGCAAACTGAGAAAGCTGCAGAAGATCGTTTTTGCCTACGGCGATTCGCCTCAACAAAATATTTTAGTTAGAGATGTGTGGTATTTATACAGTATATTATTTTACCAAGCTTCCATGCCATGTTAAGTCATGTAACATTAACAAGCCTGATATTAAGTTATATGTTTATGCAATTATGCATCATATAATTATGTGAGTAGCATGTATGTGCTCTTAAACGCACTGTGAAACTGAAGAGTGAAAGAGAATTCCCCCATGTGATAATAAAATGATTCTTATCTTCATCTTATCTTAATTATCTTATCTTATCTTCATCTCTTTGTTCAGTTTCTATTTTGCGATCAAGGAAAGAATCCACGTGACCGTATCCGTCATATAAAATATAGCCCAGATGGAAATTTATACAAAGCACATTAATATTCATGACACAAGTTTCTTAAAATGCTGTTAAAACGTGAATTTGTCCTGGGTTGAGGCCCGCTGGGTCTTGGGTTGAGGTCTATGACCTTTCTCTGTGAGTGTGACACTATCGTATTTTTGGACATGTTTCTCAATGGCAGCGCAACGCCGGCAGATGCAGATGCAGCGCTACTTAACGCTTCTCGTTCAAACGGAGCACAGTTAAAGGGACCATACATAAAGTGTGGACGTTCCATTTTGATTTTTTTTACCCCCCCCCCCCACCCCTTTTCCCGCCCATACGCTTTTTAAAGCCCCCACCCCCCCCCTTTTTTTTTTACAGCAACAACAACAAAAAAAAACATCCCCATACAAGACAGGCGTATGGTTATTCAAGTGAAGAATGTCCATGACAGAGCCTTGGAGATGCAAAAAACTTGAATGCGACATTTTGCCTGGGCTATTGGGCTGTTTCATACTGGCTACTTTATTGATGATGACTTTATTAAAAGAAGAAAAAAAAAAGATGAAAATATTTAATGAAGTCTAACTATTTTTATTTTTATTTTTAGGGTGTACTTAATATTCTCCTTAGACCCAACCCCCTTTTTCCCCTTGTACGTTTTTCATGTATTTGGGGTCAACTCCCACCCCCAAACGCGGAGCGTACCCAGGTCTACTTTAGCCAGTAACGGTGCCAGACGTTCCTTTTATAAAGTGTCTGAATGGTGAATGCTTCTTTTTTAAAAAAGAAATCGGTTAATTTTTGACAGTGAATGCCCAAATAATTCTGTGGTTGTGGGTGGTTGACTGACCTTGAAAACTATGGTCTATTTTTATTTCTGACTGTTTTTGTATGTGTGAGTTTGTATCTTGTTAAATGTGTGTGCGTGATAATTTGCATGGGACTGTGTGTGTTTGTTAATTTTATAAAGTGTGTGTGTATGTCTGTGTGAGGCGTTGGGTGTGACAATATTTTGATTTTGGGACCAGTCGAGTAGAATAATTATTTCTTTAGACAAGTGGTGGGTAGGGGGGGGGGGGTGTTCTGAGCGAAGGAAGATGGTGCCGGGAAATGTAACAGTTTCTCGCCAAGATTCATTCATTCACGGACAGACTGACTGACGGATGGATGGACGGACACATTGAATCAGATAGATAAATTGATAGACAGATAGATAGATAGATAGATAGATAGATAGATAGATAGATAGATAGATAGATAGATAGATAGATAGATAGATAGATAGACAGACAGACAGACAGACAGACAGACAGACAGATAGATAGATAGATAGATAGATAGATAGATAGATAGATAGATAGATAGATAGATAGATAGATAGATAGATAGATAGATAGATAGATAAATAGATAGATAGAAGAAAGGGAGAGTTTTGGATGGATGGATGGATGGACGGATAGATGGCTATATTATGGATG
Organism: Onchidella celtica; assembly: GCA_963931925.1. Lineage (NCBI taxonomy): Eukaryota > Metazoa > Mollusca > Gastropoda > Systellommatophora > Onchidiidae > Onchidella > Onchidella celtica. Next base: position 8,376,071 of record OZ007578.1, on the reverse strand, counting down.
GATGGACGGATGGGTGGATGGAGAGAGAGAGAGAAGGAGAAAGGACAGACAGAAGATATGATAATATTATAAAGAATATACCTTTGGCCTAGTTTATAAATTAATTAACAATTAATTTTTCCTTCTGGCGTTTGCCCGTGATTTTTCCCCTCTGTCAGTACAACTGTCAACATTGCAGTCGGTGCAGAGGCAATCTCTGACCGCATTCCTCTCTACCATTGTGCCAGGCAAACTTGACCTTCATAGATCTGGATTATCCGTGCGTAAACTGCAGCTGGATGCACTGCTCTGGTGCGCACCACACTAGGGCAACCACTGATTCAGGGTCATGGTGCGTGATTAGGTTATGTTTTTTTTCCCCCTCGTGTATGATTTATTCTGTGGTGTCATTCAGAGGCCAAAAATTCATGTAAATTTCTCTGGCAACGGAGTTGGACAAAGACGAAGGCGGATGGGGAAGTTTGATTGTTTGGGGGTTGGAGGGAAGGGGGGGGGGGAGATGTAGTTTAATAAAAAAAAAGTTTAGGTCGTTCACCTCTCTCTTTCTTTCTCCATCTCATTCTCTTGCTCTTTCTCTCTCTCTCTCTGTCTCTCTCTGTCTCTCTCTCTCTCTCTCTCTCTCTCTCTCTCTCTCTCTGTCTCTCTCCTGACTCTTTCTCTTTCTCTCTCCCCTCTCCTCCGTCTCTCAGTCATCCTCTTTCTCTCTTGTTCCCCCTCTCTCCTTTTCCATCTAAAATTTCTTTTATCTATCTCATTCTCTTTCTCTCTTCCTCTTCTCTCTCTCTCTCTCTCTCTCTCTCGCTCTCTCTCTCTCTTATTCCTCACTCTGCCTCTTTCTCTCGTCTCTCTCTCTCTTTTCTTTCTCTTTCTCTTTCTCAGTCACTCTATCCCCTCCCTTGCTCCCCTTTTCTCTCCCTCTCTCTCTCTCTCCCCCTCTCTATCTCAACCTCTCCCTCTCTCTTCCTCTCTATCTCTTTCTTATTCCTGTTCTCTCTTCCCTTCTTTCTCTCTGTCACTCTCTCTTCTCTCTCTCTCTAGCTCTCCCTCCCTCTCCCCTCTCTCAGTCTGTCTCCCTCCCTCTCTCCCTCTCTCTTCCTCTCTCCCCCTCCCCCTCGCTGTCTCTCTCTCTCTCTCTCCCTTTTTCCGCCGCCCCCCCCCTCCACCCTCTCTATCTCTCGCTGACATTTAACACAATATTGCCTCTATACTTACAGAAACCCCACCCAGTAGCAACTTTTTCCCTCTGAGCACACAATGCCAAAGTGCTGCACTGTTCATTCTAAGTTTTCCCCTGTCCCCAGGGGGAAAAAAAAAGCACGCTATGAACACTTTTCTATTCACCTTTAATTCCCCCCCCCCCCCCCCCAACTAATCATTTCTCTCGCATTTAGTTTGATTTTAGTGGCCCAACTTTCCTAGACCATTCTGAACATCAAAACTCAAATTTACGGGCATTGTACATGTACTTGTTGAGTTTCACATGACTTCAATGGTTTTAAATTACCCTCAGAATCTAGAGCAGAGGTTCCCAAACTGAGTACATGTATACCCCGGTGCAAAAGTCAACATCTGGCAAAGAAATTGTTGTACGTAGTAAAGCCTCGAGAGAGAAAATAATACAGAAACGATACGGTCAAACGCGAAGGAAAAGGACAGACAAATCAAGTTTTCAGACTACTGACCTTCTTCGGGACAAAATGTTTAACAGGATTGAAAAGTAAACAAATATTATTGCCCCTGGGGGTGGGGGATTTGCTGATTCTGGGTTTGTACAAGAGTGTCATGATTGATGTGTTCTCATTGACTGACTGTGTTTGGTTCTGGTAAACCTGTGTCTGTCTGTTCACCATTGGTTGCTCACAGATAAGTGAAATAACATTGATATGTGCAATTATCATTGTTACTGGAACTGAGAATAATATTAAATTTTAAAAACAGCAGTTTAAAATTCCTCCCTTGTCGGTTGTTTATTGTGGTAGAAATGTGATCCCAAAGTAGTGAACAAAACAGGGCTGTTGCTGTTTTTGTTTGTTTGTTGGCTTGTTTGTTTTTGGAAGGGGGTCGGGGGAGGGGCGAGGTAAATTTACTTTCGAAGAGCTGCTCGGGGTTAATTGGATAAAAAAGTTTGGGAACCCCCCGATCCAGAGCTCTCGGTAAACATTAGAAAGAGGTGTGAGAAGCACAATGCTATAGTCATTTCTACTTTCACACAGATTCTTACAAGGTAATAAATGTATGTGTGTGGATAAGGAGATTTCTGAAGATAAGATAAGGTTACACAACTTACGGTGCTGGTAAAATAATAATTATCTTCTTTCAGGGCGGGATTCATGGCGGTGTGGGACCGTAGGCTTTGTCACGATTAAGATGCGGTCCGTTCTTCCTGTGTCGTCTTTCATAAGAAAAGTAATTAGAGACTAGGCCAGAGAGGATAATAATAATCCCTATCTCTTGTCAGGGTGGCCGCTGCTAACATACCTGCATGCCATGGATCTTAACAACTTTTTTATTATAACTAGCTAAAATGCCGTTCGTTGGATAGTGTTTACAGTTACACGGTCACGACGAAATTTCCGGTCATACTTTTCAATTCAACTGGGACAAAATTGTGGGCTGTTGTTCTTTTGTTTTTTTTTTCGCTCAAATTGTAAATGAATATTCAGACTAAGAACTGGCCACAATAGGCTCCACCACCATATGTTCACCAAGTTAAAAATAGTAACATCTGCCATTATGTGAGTGCAGCCAATCTCCTCAAAACCCAGACCATATATTGCAGAACTACACACTCTTCTCAGCACTGCGAGAAACGTATTGGCCCAAACCATTGCGTTCTAGAGTACTCTAGAACGCTATGGCCCAAACCCACCGACCTGAATATCAAACTCTATGGTGCTCTGCCAGAACTGCAGAAAACCGTAGATTTTCTTAAAAGAACAAATCTGCAGATTTAGATTGGTGAACGAAAGAAGAAGAAAGAAGAAGTAAATGAATATTAAAGGCAAAATTTTGACCAAATGGAATGTACCCACGTAATTGTGGCAGTACAGGTACGCAAAACATCAGAACTTTTGGTCGGGTAGTCACATAATTTTAGGTGCTTCTGTGTTCACTCTTTAGCTCCATCGTAATACAATGTAATAATGACTGTTTTAAATCACTTTCACCCCAAATTATTCTTACCTTCTTTTTACCTCATGCTCAGTAATTCAATTTTAATTTTTTACCGACTGGAATAAACTCTAATGTGCATTCTTCATTCTGCTTCGTTTTATTCATAATAGGTCTATTTATCACACACACACACACACACACACACGCGCGCGCGCGCACACACACACACACACACACACACACACACAAAGGATTAATTTGCCAAAATGAAAAACCAGTATTCTTTCCCACCCTGTCCGCTGAGCCCCCCCCCCCTCTCTCCCCCCACTCCCTATTGACTGCAACAATCCAACCATGCAGAACAGTGTAACATAGCATATCGATATAACACAGCGTTATGCAACTTCCAGCCTAACGTTCTCAGCATCAGCATAGCCCTGGAGTTGTTGTCATGTATCAAAAGAAGTTGTTAAGCGGGGTGGGGGAAACCCGTGCCCTCTTGGCTGTTGCGATGATGGGGACATGGGTATAAAGTTTAAGTCTGAGTTTGGATTTAACGGCGGGTGGCCACGATAATGGCCACTTTGAGCCTTTCGCGATTTTTGTCCTTATTTTACTTTGGGTTACATGTTTTCACCTTTCAGATTCTTACAGATGAGGTCAGACAGCAACATCCTCAGTTGTTATTATTATTATTATTATTATTATTATTATTATTATTATTATTATAGTCATTATGATGATGATGGTCATTGTTATGATTATTGTTGTTGTTGTTGTTGTTATTCACTGGGAGCTTTGTCCTGTAGAAAACCTATTATTATTTCTCCAGCCCAGGTGGATCCACCCAAGTAAGTCATCAACAAGGAAAATCAAGATTTCTTTGAGAATATAGCTTGTTAAAGAAATGTCAGACCACTTTTTCTCTTCAGTCTGAAAGGTAACGTTTTATTATGTAGTTTTGGTCCTTGTAGGTCAAGCTTAAAATAATTTCCGGTATCACGCATCAGAAAACAGGAGCACCACGCTTTTACATTGTCCCAAGTCTAGAGAAATGAATAAATGTCACTTAACACTTTATATCCAACAAAGAAAGCAAAACTCAGGTCTACTGTCCGTGCTAAAGGTGTGTAAGTCAGCATTGGCAAGATTTAGTGGTCACCCGATATGGATGTTCGGGTGTCTTGTAAAGGTGTTGTGCTTAATCTTTTCCCATCTCCATAGGGTGGCGGTCGTAGAGTTAATAGTCACGTACGGGGTGTTCTTTTCTTTTTTCAAGCCGCACCGGCACTTCTTAGTACTTAAGTGTACTACAATAGCATTGTTGAGCAGGAATCATAATTCACTTTTCTCCAAAGCTTGTAACCAGAGCTATTGTTAGCATGAACGATGTAGAGCGGCTGTAGGTGATAGAAATAGAATTCTAGATTTTCCACACTTTGGAGCACTGGCCTATCAATGATAGCCATAGAGTCCTAAATAGGACATTATTTATCTCCGGTATAAAGTATACGATAGTGATGCCAAATTTATTCAGACGTACGTGACCTAATTTCTGAGCTCGCTAATTGAAAAATCACTAGATATGGCTCTTTCCGCGTCGTTTCTTGATGAACAAGTCCATTGCTTGAATGCCTAGTTTGATTGTCAGGGGCGATAACTGTATGGGTTTACGGTGACCTCCTTGAAAATAAATGTAATAGAAACCGTCTCCACCGGACTATCACTTGACAAACTTTTAAGATGTACTACTTTATAAGATCGAGTGAAGTAGGATCTTACAATTAAAAGTGAAAAGGTAAGAGGAAATAGGAGCCTCTCCGTTCCTCCCATCCACCCCCTGCCCTCGAGCCTCTGTCAGTCAGTGCTGAAATCTTTCTTCCCGGTTGTTAGCTTTACAACAAACGGTTATTTTCCACTTTGGCCACCCGCCATCCAAAAAAAAAAAAAAAACACTCACTATGCCAAATCTAGTCTTGATGTTCTTTCTTTTATTGTGTTATTTAGATCTGTTATCCTCCAAAACAGAAATAAATCCAGCAAACAGTATTGGAGCAAGTCAATGTTGATCCCGCTCAATCTAAACAAGATCCACTCTAGAATAACACTTCGAAACGTTAGTAAATTCAGTCACGGTGCTATATGTATGTACCAAAAAAAGTGGACAATGATACAAAACAACATCTACATGAAAGGAAAAAAAAACTAATCCAAATACCTTTACGGCTTAGTCACTTTTGTTCCTAAAGAGATATCAAGCATCTATCACCAAGCACTGAACTCCACTCATGCTCCCATTACAGAAGATGTTATATTACTAGATGAGCTACCGGGCATTGCCCAGAATGAACAATCATGTGATCCCCCCCCCCCTGTGTAATAAAAGTAATAAACTACAGTCTAGCTTCAGAACTCATGCGCACCAGAACACTACGCACCAAACTGAACGCTTGATACGGTTACTTTTTATGACATGCACGGTACTATAATAATATAATATATTACGAAACAAACATGCAAAATACCAGATGTTACATAGCAAATAAACATTGTTATTATTTAAAAATACATGCTTGAAGTAAACAACTTTTAATTATAGCCATCATCTTCCTTATCTCAATTGCCACCTTCCTGCCAAATTTAAGGCCTAAAGAGTGTATAGTTTGGTCAGTTAGTCATGCCAAAGGTTGCAAGTTACTGAAATATATAATAGACTAGATGACCTACCGGGTATTGCCCGGAATAAACAATCATGTGCCCCCCCCCCTCTCTCTCTCTCTGTCTCTCTGTTTCTCTGTCCCTCTCTCTCTCTCTCTCTCTCATGTAATAAAAGTAATAAACTAGTCTTGCTTCAGAACTCATGCGCACCGGAACACTACGCACCAAACTGAACGCTTGATACGGTTACTTTTTATGACATGCACGGTACTATAATAATATAATATATTACGAAACAAACATGCAAAATACCAGATGTTACATAGCAAATAAACATTGTTATTTTTTAAAAATACATGCTTGAAGTAAACAACTTTTAATTATAGCCATCATCTTCCTTATCTCAATTGCCACCTTCCTGCCAAATTTAAGGCCTGAAGAGTGTATAGTTTGGTCAGTTAGTAATGCCAAAGGTTGCAAAGTTACTGAAATATATAATAGATATCAGAGCACATTGCGGCCAGACAGAAGGTCCTGTACTGGTTAAAAGTCTGGGTAACAATAATTATGTCAACAAAAACGAGGGTTTTGAAGAGCTATGTGTGGTCAACCCTCTTGCATGGATGTGAATGCTGGACGTTAACTAAGATGGAAAACAAGCTAGAGGCAGTAGAAATGTGGTTTTTAAGGAAACTCCTAAATATTTCGTGGAAGGAAAGGAAATCGAATGAAATGTTGATGAAAGACGCCAACACGGAGCGATCACTAATAAAAACAATTAGGAGAAGACAATAGCAGTTCATGGGACACCTGAATCGACACAAAGGTCTTGAGCACCTTGCTCTAACTGGGAAAATAGAGGGCCAAAAAGCAGAGGTAGACAAGAATAACATATCTAGAGAGTTTGAACAGATGGGCGACAGGGAAAAACCAGGACAATATCGTCGCTATGGTGCACGACTCCTGTAGTGACATTTCGAAAATTTTACAGAGGAGCCCAAAAAAAAAACTGATTTTCTTTGGCTTATGTAATTTTGTAAAGACAATGAACTTGATTGTTGCAATATCGTTATTTTTAAGAATTGAGCTACGAACTTTTGACACAAGGTGCGTTATTGATTTTCAGATCCAAAGAATGAAAAAAGTGATTTTGGCCAAAAATGTTAGTTACAAGAGTCTTGCACCATAGCGTCGATATAGGCTCCTAGAGAGCATCTTAGCGGAGGAATGAGTGGCGAACCATGATCGTCAATATCTGTTCCAGATCCGGCACTTGAAGAAGAAGAAGAATATGGTAAGTGCTGAATTTACAATGTGAGGTAAAGAGTAATACATGTATGTTTTTGTAGTTCACGGATTTTATTAACGTATTGAGTTCAGCCACATGTATTCAATTTCCTTTTCATTTTCCGGGGTTGCCCATCTCTTTTTCATATTATTATTATGCATTTTCTTCTAATTTGTCTCTTATAAATTTGCATTCTCTGTGAGGAAAGGCAGCTGGTCATTTCTTGTTTTGTTACCTAAATCTGCCTTCTTTTGTCTTTTTTTTTTCCCCTTGACTTTTTTGTTTGTTTGTTGTTAATTTGCCTGTCCTAGCTGGCCCTTTGTCTCGGGGAATACACAGATGTGATTTTTTAAGTTGAGTGTCCACCACCAATATGTAAATTTGAGCGCAGAACGAAATTTCCTGTCATACTTTTTAATTCTACTCGAAGAAAATACGTCTTTTTTTTTTTCACTCAAAATGTCGGAAAAACATTCTTCTGTTAAATTCAGTTGTGGCTCAAAATCAACAAAAGTATTAAAAATATAGCGAACTTGAGATATTTCAAAATATGGCCTCATACACCATTATGTCTTTCTATGTAGAGTATGATATTTTGGAGAATTTAAGGCTCAGCAATTAAAAAGTCTTTCATGATGACATTGGAGGCCTTAACTTCCTTCACAATATGATGATAATTCGGCTCTGCTTACCTGAGCTACTCGAAATAAGTTTATGAATTCCTCAAAATACCCCCGACCCTCCCCAACCGCACAATACATCAAGGTCATTGGACATTCCAGAGCTCCAGCCTGGATGTGGAAATTTGAATGAGAATGAGAAAGAGGTTTGTTTACAGGTCATCTGATGACAATCCTGTGGCAGGCTAACTTGAGGTTGCCTTGACATGGGAGTGCCCGCTGGCGCGAACACAAAACACCTTCATAACATCCACCCCCCACCCCCCCCCACCCCCCACACACACACACCACATCTGGGACCAGTGAACGCCCATTAATGTTAAAATTTAGACAAGTGATTAAAGATGCTTCAAAATTACGTGCCTTTCACATTTATATAAACAATTGTTCATTACAAAAGAACTACACAACTCTCCATATCTGTTCTCCCTGAATCTTATCCATCTATCTATCTATCTATCTACTTGTATTTTTCTTTCTCTCTCCCTTTTCCGTTTTCCCTCTCTTTCTCTCTCTCTCTCTCCCTCTCTCTCTCTTTCCCTCTCTCTCCTTTTCTCTCCCTCTTTCTCTCTCTCTCTTCCTTTCTCCTTCTCTCTCCCTGTTCCTCTCTCTCTCTCTCATTCTCTTTTTCTTTCTTTTTCTCTCTCTCCCAATTACGCACACAAACACACACACACACACATACATACCCGAACAAACCTACACCAACCCCTAATTGAACAATGATATCCCTCAAGTTGAGGTCATGTGATCCCTGACATTGCCCAATAAGATCTGGACAAAAGGGTCTTGCTGGATGCTCCAGAGAGGAGAGACCACCACTATTGAATGGGGGCGTCCTTCAGAAAATTGGACAAGAAAGAGAGAAAGAGAGAGAGAAAGAGAGCACGTCAAGGTTACAACAACACAAGAGGGGTGGCCTTGAGACTATTGGATAGTGATAGATCAGTAGTCCCCCTCCTGGCTAGACCAGGTAATAATAATATGATGGTCAGATATATATGAGTGAGAGAGAGATCTGTGTGGTGAAAATTTATGTATCAGAGATGTTGAATGGAAGAGGAGAAGAAATGGATACTACTTGGCTTTTCAAATTAAATGCATTTTATCTCACTGTATTCTGTTGTCTGTTTGTTTTTTGTTGCAATTAATGTTGTTTTCTGAGCTTATGTCAGAGCAAAGTTCCTTTGAGATCAATGAATTCTATTCTATTCCCTCAGCCTAAGGCTATTGGCCCTCGATGAGACTCTGTGTCGACGTCTTTTCAAGACTTGTATCACTCTGGGTGATTTTGTGTCGTACTGGTAGTTTTGACAGAGCAGTGGCAAACAACAGTATGTAAACGAACAAGGACATCCTTTGGACAAACAAGGGGATAAACAGGATGGCATTTTAAACTGCAAGATTAATCAAGCTTGCTGTATACATAACTGAATATGTATGGCCACTATTCCTTGGCAAACCTGGCGTGCTTTAATGTTCCATCTTCAATATAGTTTCATGACCTAGTTATAAATATAGTCATAAATCCACAACATTACAGTCTCCAGTTGTATACTCTCTATTAATTCAAGATATGTATAAGTTTAGTAGCGGAACCCTTTACGCGATGTGCGTTTATTATTAGAAGTACAAAATTCCATTATGAATTCGTTTTGTCCAAGTTGAATGCCAGTGAATGGTAAATCGCAAGGTAGGATATCACGCCTCCGCAGATGGAATTTTTTTTTTTTTTTTCGAATTATGTCCAAAAAAGTGGGGGACCTTCGTAGCTAGATTGTCTAAGGAGATTTGGGTCAGTAGCGAGCGGTGTGGATGAAGATTAGGTGAAATTGAATGGAAGGACAAGAATTTGAAGTGGTACAAAAACCTGGACAGATTGTCTGGCGGTTTTGACCATCTTTCTTGAAGGGAGACCAGGCCAGGGAGGGGAATGGATCTCATCATTGGCGGTCAAGAAAAAGGATGGGATTTGGGGGGGGGGGGGGAGCTGAGTGGGTGGAATGGATGTGTATAGGGAGTGTCTGATTGGTTCTGGAAGATTTTGCATTTTATACCTTGTATCTGTTTGAGAAGTTTTGTTCAGCTATGTGGGTGTGCTGAAAAATTTGCATCTTAGTAAAATATAAATGTCTTAATCCAATCTGCCATCTTTCTATCTATCTATCTATCTATCTATCTATCTATCTATCTATCTATCTATCTATCTATCTATCTATCTAACTATCTAACTATCTATCTACATACCTACCTGCCTGTCTCTGTCTGTCTGTCTGTCTGTCTGTCTGTCTGTCTGTCTGTCTGTCTGTCTGTCTGTCCGTCTGTCTTTCTTGAGTACCTCACCGACACATTCCAGTGTTTGACAATTTCTACTAAATTACACACAGTTTAAAACGGCCATGTCGGGATAGGCAGTAGTTAAACAAGTTGTCACAACCCTCAACATTTAGAGGAAATTGGTGGTTTATGAAAAGTAAACATACTTTGCTTAAGTGCCTCGCTTAATGCTCGAGCGAGTTTAATTGACTGTAAAAGCCCTGGCAAAGGGCAGCGATGGTTATTGTACAATGGATTCGCACTAAGATGATGACAGATATATTAGCGAGTACACGAGAAAACGATTTGCCAATCCGGGAAAGACTTTCGGTACACCTGGAAAACTACCAGTCATGCCTCCATCCTCGCAAAACTGTGGAATAGTTATTGAGTGTTTTCTGGTAAAATAAACAGTCTTTATGTCCCGCAAATTGCAGAATCTTAACTGAATAGTTCTAGTTTACCATCTAATGTGTTTCACGGTTTAAACCTGTCGGGAAAGTTGTTTTGGGGAGTCTCTTGAAAATGAGACATTCGCGCGACAGTTGATTAATCTCGCAGGTTTTTGGCGTCTTCAGCTCACTGGTTTCCAGGGTATAATAATGAATTATTTACTTATTTATTTACTTAATTATTTATTTACTGACTGATTGATTCACTGATTGATTGATTTATTTTTTTGTTTGTCACATTAGGGGGTGTACATGATGTAGCCTATTAATGTCATCATAATTTGTGATTCAAGGATTTCCCTTTTTCCTTTCCACAGGAAAACCTTTCCCCTTTCTTTCCTTTTTTCTTTTTTCGTTCTATCTTTTTCCCCTTTCTTTCCTTTTTTCTTTTTTCGTTCTCTCTTTTTCCCCTTTCTTTCCTTTTTTCTTTTTTCGTTCTATCTTTTTCCCCTTTCTTTCCTTTTTTCTTTTTTCGTTCTCTCTTTTTCCCCCTTCTTTCTATTATATTCTAATCTTCCCGTTCTTTCTTACTTTTTCTTTTCCTTCCTTTCTTTATTTTTTTTCATTCTTTTTTTCTTTTCTTTCTTTCTTTGCTTTTCGGTCTTTCTTTCATTCTTTCTTTCTTTTTCTGTCTTTTCTTTCCTGTTTTTTTACTTTTACTTTCTTTCTTTTTCCTTTTAACAACTAGATGAAGTTCCCGGCATTATCCGGGATAAACCTGTGAGCCCACCCTTCCATCTCTCTCTCTCTCTCTTTTGGTCTAGAAAGCTTCCCATATTTTACAGTCGTACTGCAGACTTCATGCGCACCAGAGCACTACGCACTCATTTCTGATAGGGAAATTGCGCGCACCGAATTGAACGCGTATAACACGTCTTTTTCCGGTGCGGTGGGCTTACTACAGGGAGCCAAAGCAAAGATCATTGTATTTTATATTTTTACATTTTTTATTTAAAAATACCTGAAACTTGAATCAACACAATCGGTCGATACAAAAGCGATTGGGCTGGATTAGCTGACACTTTGGAAAATTAACTTTATCATTGTTGAAACTGTCATTTAAGCTGTAGCGTCGAGCAAAAAAAGGCTCAAAATTGCACCACAATGAATTACTCCCGCCACTATTTTTTTTTTTTATAATACTAGATGAAGTTCCCGGCATTATCCGGGATAAACCTGTGAACCCACCGTTCTCTCTTTCTCTCTCTTTTTGATCTAGAAAGCTTCCTATATTCTACAGTTTTACTTCAGATTTCGTGCGCACCTGGGCATTACGCACTCATTTCTGGTAGGGGGACAGCGCGCACCGAATTGAACGCGTATTAATACATCGTTTCCTGTGCGGTGGACTTACTAAAGAGAGCCAAAACAAAGCTCATTGTAGTTACATTTTTTACAACTTTTTATTTTAAAATACCTGGAACTTGAATGAACACAATCGGTCGATACAAAAGCGATTGGGCTAGATTAGTTGACACTTGAGTAAATTAACTTTATAATCTTTGAAACTGCCATTTAGGCTGTAGCGCCGAGCAAAAAAAAGGGGGCGAAATTGCACCACAATGAATTACTCCCGCCACTATTTTTTTTCATAATAAGAAGATGATGGACGCGCTTGAACCTCGTGAAGCTTGTCTAGTTTGACATGATGATGATGATGGTGGTGATGATGATGGTGATGGCAGCGGTGTCGGACGCTACAGCAGGTTGATCTTTCCACCACCTGGGATACAAAAAGGAAACGAACGGAAGAAGGGGAGGTCCAAGCGCCACCCACGTCACAACCAATCACGTCCACAAACCATCATCCTCCTGTGTTGAACTGGACCGTTGTTAGCGACTTATGTCCTTCCGTGATTGTGTCCAGTTCAGGCCCGCATCAAAAGCGTTTATCGGGGGATTTATCCCACAATGTCCACCCCTTTTTCCGAGATCAAAGGACCCCTCCCTTCGGCAGAACGTGGCTTATCCCACCCTGATGACGCCACCCTGAACAAACAAGGGTAGCGGGAGTCAAAAGCGAAGGACTCCAGATGGCTGGTGAGGGGTGGGGAAAGGGCATGGTGGATGACGTACGTTTTGATAGAGGATTAGACCATTAATGGTCAGTGGTGGACACGTAATTGACGGAGCAGTCCAGATGGAGCACCAGAAGCTGCTTGGTGACTTTTCACATCGGTTTCCTTTGTGTCTGTTTGTTTATTTGTTAGGACGCCATACGATTGAGAAATGTAGGTCGATTATTGATTCCAGAATGGAAATTTGAAGTACGTTGTAAATTGCAGAATTATATTAATAATCCCCCCCCCCCCACACACACACACAGACAGACAGACACACACACACACACACACACCGCTGGCCCTGTCGTGAAAAAGCGCAATAATTTTCCAATGCCCAATGATGGGAAAGACGACTTGCCTGGTGAACGACATTTCCTGGCTTTGATTCCCATTTTTTTCTCTTGCTTTACCAATAAGTTTTCTTTCTCACTCTCTCTCTCTCTTTTTCTCTGTCTCCGTGTCTTTCTGTTTCTCTCTCTCTGTGTCTCTCTTCCTCCCTGTCTCTCTCTCTTTTTTCTCTCTCTCTCTCAACCCCTCTCTCTTTCTCTGTCTGTCTTTTCTCCCCCGCTCTCTCTCCTCTCTCGCCATCTGTCTGTCTGTCTGTCCGCCTCTCTCTCTTTCTCTCTCTCTCACCCCTCTCTCTCTCTCTCTCTCACTCTTTATTGTTTTAGGAAGGAAGAGAGAAAGAGTCTGTGGACCCATCATGTTGGTAAGTAAGCCCACCTGTCTATGAACATTTGAAAAGCCGTAAGACGAAGACGTGACAGGCGTCCAACATAAAAAATGCTTACGCTGATGACAGACCTAACTCTCACTTCGAGATTCCTCAACCCGACCTTTTGTCAAGTCCAAATCTCTCTCTTCCTCTGCCCACCCCTCAGATTCCTGTACTAATTGCCTGTCCGCCTCGTTAGATCGTCCCTAAGCCCTCCTGCCTCTCTCACACAACACATTTGATGGGCCAATAAAATATTTTTGATGCTACTTAGAGGGATGAGCCCTTACCTTTGTAGTAACCATCCGAGATCAAAAGCAGCACCGTCACTCTGTTAACCATAGGTTACTCACGGTTGGCTTAAACCTACCCTTGAGTTTGTCTCTCACTAGTGGCTAATCTCTAAATTAGGGCATTAGAGACCTGATAGAACGAGGATGCTAATCTTGGTTCGCGTGCGTTGTCCTGACTGTTAAAGGCGGTGGTTTTGGACTTGAAAGGGTTTGGGGGGGGGGGGATCGTTCTAGTCTAAGGGCAGATTGCCGAGTCTAATTTTCACGTTCCTATTACGATTGTAGGGTACAGACTGACAGGTTCTCGATTTGAAATTATTCATGGCGTCATTCAAAAAAAAAAAAGTTAACAACAAAAAATATAAAAATCAATACATGGCAAAGAAAGGAAAAGAAAATTGGAGCCGGGGGTAGCCAACTGACAACTTTTTTTTTTTTTGTCTTTTTTTTTTTGGCCGGTCTCCATGCCAGTAACACGAGTGGAAAAAACAGGCATAACCTGAAATTTTGTCAGTGAAAGAACGGAGGGGATATTTTATATTATGTACAGATCTATCTTGATATCTGTAGTCGGCGAAATGGGATCAATCTGCAAAACAAGAAAGGGACCGCAATAAATTGGGCCGTCGGCAGTTCTAGCTACAGGTGAAAGAATCAGTCAGGGACTGACCAACGCAGGGTTGTGATTTAAGAGGTTCTTTTGGGGCAGATAATTATATTTCACATGATTGTTGATTTTTCTTTGTTAATATAATTATTTGCTTATTTTAGTGGGGGGAAGGGGACACGTCGAACTTGTTTCATTTTTCATTACCCCGAGAAAAAAAAAAGGTAAGTTAGATTAATGTGCAGATTCAAAAAGGAATGTCTGCATTTCATTGTTCCTTTCAGAAAGTGTGTTTGGAATGAAATATACTTTAACTCCATGTATGTGTTTGTTCTATTGATGAAATGTGAGAAGATTTTTCTTTCTTTTTTTTTTTTTTTTATGCTTCTGGGAGACTCTCGTGTACTTCGGTGAGTTCTGGCATTGGGGGGGGGGGGGGTGAGGAGAGTTACGGGGAGTGAGGAGAGTTACGGGGAGTGAGGAGATTTACAGGGAGTGAGGAGAGTTACGAGGAGTGAGGGGGGTGAGGAGAGTTACGGGGAGTGAGGAGAGTTACGGGGAGTGAGGAGAGTTACGGGGAGTGAGGAGATTTACGGGGATTGAGGAGAGTTACGGGGAGTGAGGAGAGTTACGGGGGGTGAGGAGATTTACGGGGAGTGAGGAGAGTTACGGGGGGTGAGGAGAGTTACGGGGAGTGAGGAGAGTTACGGAGAGTGAGGAGAGTTACGGGGGGTGAGGAGAGTTACGGGGAGTGAGGAGAGTTACGGGGAGTGAGGAGAGTTACGGAGAGTGAGGAGAGTTACGGGGGGTGAGGAGAGTTACGGGGAGAGAGGAGATTTACGGGGAGTGAGGAGAGTTACGGGGGGTGAGGAGAGTTACGGGGAGTGAGGAGAGTTACGGGGAGTGAGGAGAGTTACGGGGAGTGAGGAGAGTTACGGGGAGTGAGGAGAGTTACGGGGGAGTGAGGAGAGTTACGGGGAGTGAGGAGAGTTACAGGGAGTGAGGAGAGTTACAGGGAGTGAGGAGAGTTACGGGGAGTGAGGAGAATTACGGGGAGGTGAGGAGAGTTACGGGGAGTGAGGAGAGTTATGGGGAGTGAGGAGAGTTACGAGGAGTGAGGAGAGTTACGGGGAGTGAGGAGAGTTACGGAGAGTGAGGAGAGTTACGGGGGGTGAGGAGAGTTACGGGGAGTGAGGAGATTTACGGGGAGTGAGGAGAGTTACGGGGGGTGAGGAGAGTTACGGGGGAGTGAGGAGAGTTACGGGGAGTGAGGAGAGTTACGGGGGGTGAGGAGAGTTACGGGGAGTGAGGAGAGTTACGGGGAGTGAGGAGAGTTACGGGGAGTGAGGAGAGAAAGCAACAGTGGTTTCTTTTGATCTTTTTATTCTCATAGAATGATATTTATAAGATGTATAATTATTAACGCGCGCAACAGGAACTCGACTGGCTACTGCACCTTACTGTTACATTTTAATACGATAATGGTCAATGTCCGCCTTTCCCCGAAATTGGCACTTGCGCCTTTTCAGTGTGACAGACAAACAATAGCCTCTAATCCCGCACAGCTTGCATGCGTACAGCCCACTTCAAGCGTTTTTGACAACTCCCAACTGGTAGCGACGATAGGATTGACAGGCAGGCACCCTCTGGGCTCTCTGAGCAACTCGCCGCGGTCCGCCAGTCATTGTTTTCCCCAAACACGGTGAAATGTGTGGGACGGTGCTTAATCTTGACAAAACAGATTAACAGTTGGAGTGATTAAAGAGCCGTTGAACATATCCAAGGATGGGACAGCAGGTAGCGACTTTCCGTACGGTTCAGATAAAGAAGTTGACGCTGGAACAAAGTGTTAACTAGAGGGCAGGATAAAGAAGAGATTAAAAATTCCGTTTGATGTGATGAAAAAGAGGATGTATTTATTGGGGTGGGTCATTCAACAAGTAGACAGAGATGAATAAACACAGCCACACATGGATACACTGATTATTTCTTCGGCTACTGTTTTCAGTACTGGCACAATGGCCTAACAGTTAGAGCACGTGACCAGAGTGCAAAGCCCCCCCCCCCCCCCCCCCAGTTTCGAATCCCCGCACGTTGG
The DNA here is from genome assembly GCA_963931925.1 of Onchidella celtica. NCBI lineage: Eukaryota > Metazoa > Mollusca > Gastropoda > Systellommatophora > Onchidiidae > Onchidella > Onchidella celtica. Next base: position 8,359,787 of record OZ007578.1, on the reverse strand, counting down.
TCTACAGGCAAAATGCTCACCTCTCATGCCTAAAGTACCAGGTTCGATCCCTGGTCGGTGCAGGCATGTTGGAATTTTTTTTTTTTTTTTTTTGGGGGGGGGGGGGGTCTTGAGCCTTATCCTTTTGTATACCGATTCGAGCACCTAGTCTTCTCGGACAAGGATGAAAAACTTGAAGGGCCCGTGTGCGCGACGCCCACGTTAAAGAAACCTTGCCGGTTGGACATCGGGAAGAGCAGTCCTAACAAGGCCGCTGCCCGGGCAAAATTGTAATTATATATTACAAAAATCCTTACGACAAAAACACATACAGAAACAAGAACAAGAAAAATATAGACAAGAAATGTGAGGTGTAAATGCCAAGGACAACAAAACCCCTAAAATAAAGACCTAAAACCCAAAAAGTCCTGACTGGCCAAATATTTTTTGTTCAACTCTACAGCCTAAATGGCAGTTTCATAAAAATTATAAAATTAATGTTCTCAAGTGTCAACTAATCTAATGCAATCTCTTGTGTGTGTTTCTGTGGACCTAATGTGCACTTCAGGTTTTGGGCAATTTTATTAATCTGAAAAATTGTAAAAATGTAAAATATTACGATTTTTTATTTTTTTTTTGAGCTCCCTTTGAAAAGCCCACCGCCTTCAGTTAGCGCGCATGAGATCTGAAGCAAGACTGTGTTTGGGGAGAGGTAGAGTGAGAGAGAGAGAGAGAGAGAGAGATAGAAAGGTAAGAACACAGGTTTATCCCCGGCAATGCTTGGTATCTTATCCGAGTACTTAAAAACAACAACAACTACTACTGCCACTATTATTTCCTGTTGCACCCACTGGTGCTTAGGGCAGCAACAAAAGATCTCCAGCCCTGTCTGTCATGGGCCATCTTTGCGAGAGTTCCCCAAGAGTGATTGAAACCAACAACAACAACAACAACAATAAACGCTGGCTGTGTATTCTTATCTTCTCTTCTCTATATAATAAAGCTACAACAAAACCCCTAATAGTCCTATGCACTCGGAAACTACACAACGCACCAACCTGAAATTTGGCACAAAGAATTATGGGATAGCGAGCATTGTTCCTGTCGCTATACACAAACAAAACAATTTGTTATTTCTGAGTTAATCGGTAAATGCGGTTACAATTAAAGACTAAATTCACGAGAGCGTTTGATCCGAAATTTACGATCAATAAGATATTGATGTATGTTTCTAATAATAGCCCACTTCCGCCTACACATGATGTTATCACTTCCTGCGATGTGTTCACTAACAAACAAACTAATACTAATAGGCCGTGGGACCAAAATCCTAGTTAGTCTCTAAAGTAAAGTTCGTTACGCACCCCTAGGGAAAATCTAGGTATGGTTTTAATATGTTCCCAGTAACCATCTTTGACTAAAAATCAAATGTTGTCATCCGTAACTGTGCACATTAATATAACTTATTCTTAAAAAATAACAATGTTTATTGCTATGTAACATCTGTATTTTTGCATTTTGGTTTCGTTTTACATAATTATATATTTCACAAAATCTCCACCTTTGAACGCAAAACTGGCAAAAGGCTTTTTTATTAAACCACCTATACTAACCCAATTGTACATGTTCATTTCAAATACGGCGGAGTGTGCACGGAAGTTTTTATTATTTTGATTAGTTTGGCTCATGAATTTATAGAAAACGCATTGTTTCATCGTGCTGCCATTTTCATCCTCCATCTTGCCTCCATTCTGTTATAGTACCGTGCAGGTCATAAAAAGTAACCATATCAAGCTTGCTGCGCAATGTCCTGGCGCGCATGAGTTCTAGATCTAGATCATGCTTCTTAATGAAAACCCTTGCTTATGAACCTTCTGTAGTGTCTAAAGATGTCCACAAACCTAATGATTCTCGAAATTTCATCCAACTTTTCAAAGAAAACTGAATTATATTGTTTTTTTACATCTTTCTTAGTGTGCATATAGCATTCCATCATGGAGGCAGCCATTTTGGAATTCGCGGCGAAAGGCTCGATTCCATTGGTTGATTAGAATAGCATTGTTTAAATGGCAAACTCAATTCGCATCATTAATTATTATTTATTGGCACACTTTACATACAAATCTATATAAAAAAACAGCAAGGAAAAAAAATTCACTGCTGCGAGGAAGAAATGCCCAGACCTGAAAAAACTACATGTGAAAGATAGGTCTTTTTGCTACTATGTCTATTCCTTTGACATGAAAGCGAAGTATCGTAATTTTGTAATAAATGAAAATAGGCCTAAAAATATCGAATAATGCTTTCTCCTCAACAATGATGGCCTCCCTCCTGCCTTTGCTTTGTTTCGACTTTAGTACCGTGCATGTCATAAAAAATAACCATATCAAGCTTGGTGCGCAGTGTCCTGGCGCGCATGAGTTCTGAAGCAGAACTGCAGATTACTACTTTTATTGTAAGAGAGAGAGAGAGTGCGACATCGAATAATGCTTGCCATGCGGGTGTTACGGTGCCAGTTGTGAGTTGTTTTCTTCCTAGATCTACATAATCTGTGTGCTGATTGTGCGTGTTGTTTGCAACCCGTTCTTTGAACGGGCCCTTACACTAGTCTATATAAAAAAACAGCAAGGAAAAAAAATTCACTGCTGCGAGGAAGAAATGCCCAGACCTGAAAAAATTACATGTGAAAGATAGTTCTTTTTGCTACTATGTCTATTCCTTTGACATGAAAGCGAAGTATCGTAATTTTGTAATAAATGAAAATAGGCCTAAAAATATCGAATAATGCTTTCTCCTCAACAATGATTGCCTCCCTCCAGCCTTTGTTTTGTTTCGACTTTAGTACCGTGCATGTCATAAAAAATAACCATATCAAGCTTGGTGCGCAGTGTCCTGGCGCGCATGAGTTCTGAAGCAGGACTGCAGATTACTACTTTTATTGTAAAAGAGAGAGTAGAGTACGTCGTCGAATAATGCTTTCTTCTCAACAATGGTTGCCTTCCTCCTGCCTTTGTTTTGTTTCGACTTTAAACTTCCGTTTGCGTTTCAAAGTTTGAAGGCATGAGTTTCTGTGCCGTCTGCTTTATGCACGGTACGGGCCATGCGGGTGTTGCTGTGCCAGACGTGAGTTGTTTTCTTCCTAGATCTACATAATCTGTGTGCTGATTGTGCGTGTTGTTTGCAACCCGTTCTTTGAACGGGCCGTTACACTAGTTGTACAAAAATGTGCAAGACTTGAAATGACAACATTGGTTTTTTGTGAAGGGGAGATGCATAAGAGCTTGCATGCAAAAAATCAGCTTATCCCCTGAGGTGCGTAACGAAATGACAAGCTACAAGGTTGGTCCCACGGCCTATAACCCGTGCACAAATCATTGCCATATATTTGACGGATGCTGACGGGATGCGCAGGATGTCAACGCGCAAAGGGAGAGCAGTAAAACTTATCTAAAAACAAACAAACAAACAAAAATAAAATAAAGCTAAAGGAACAGGCAAAATGAAGAAGTTCCATAATAATCACCCAGAACTGAAACTAATAAATCGATTTATCCCGGGCAGGGCCGGGCAACTCAGCTAGTTCTTTTTTTTTAAAAAGCAGTTGTAGAGATTCTTGAGAAATGTTTCACTAAGCCATCATTGGCGCTGACGTCTTTGTTTCTCTGAGGTCTTAGCATACTCTTTGTTTCTCTGGGGCCTCAGCATACTCTATATTTCTCTGAGGCCTTAGCATACTCTTTGTTTCTCTGGGGCCTCAGCATACTCTACATTTCTCTGAGGCCTTAGCATACTCTTTGTTTCTCTGGGGCCTCAGCATACTCTATATTTCTCTGAGGCCTTAGCATACTTTGTTTCTCTGGGGCCTCAGCATACTCTACATTTCTCTGAGGCTGTCACGAGCAGAGTTAGGGTCTTGGGGATGTTACGACTGCACGAGAGGCAGCTAACTCACACTCGGACACAACCACACAAGAAAAGTACTAAATAACTAGAGCGTATATATGTCAGGCCGGTCAGGCCATAGTTTACATAATTATTAATAACAAAACAAAAGACAATAGAGGTATATATTCAAACCAAAAACTCTAATTAATAACTTAACCAATGATATTCATGTAACTATGGAGGTACTGCAATCAATAGTAAATAGGTATATTATACGAAACTGGATATCAATTTAAAGTGACAGTTGAGTCGCCACTGGCCAGTCGCCAGGCAAACTCTCCATAAATCATATGGGCTTAAATGTTAGGAGAGCCCAGTACGTTCAAAGCCTACAGAAGCACTCTTCGGCTTGTAGGTAATTTAAGCAGTTGCCAAAAGACTATATTTTATGCACAATCACTATTCAATTCATCAACAATGTGCTATATTATTCCAATCATACTATGGCAATAGATCTATCATACAGGACACTCGTGGTCGAGTGCCAGCTGGGGTTTCCTTAGTCTTCCTATGAGGCTGTAGTTCTCTCTCTATCTCCGATCTCTATTATACTTGAATAATTAAAATATATTACCATTGCTCACGCCTACTGAGAGGCGCGAACATCAAAATAGCGCAGCGTGGGCTTTCAAAGGTCAGCCCACTCAGACCTTTCTTTCTAGAGCTCAGTCAGTCCGTTAGCAAGGACTTCTTAGTCTTCAGACCACACAGTTCAGGTACTGGCCAACCGGAGATACTTCACGAAACGATGCTTCTCTCGTCTGTATTCACTAAATCTGAACGTTACACGATGTTATATACTAACCAACTACCCAGCGTGCTAGTCCGCTGGCCCAATTAGTTCAGCTATCTCATAGGTCGAAACCTCCCACCATTTTAACTGTAGTAATACGTCTGCACTATTCTACCAGCCAGTTAACGTGCAAAACTTGTCTAGTCATACTTAACAATGTCAACTGTCCCCACCTTGTTTCACCCCCACCCCATTACCTACCAATCACGAACATCAAAACCGACAAGCGTGACTCCAGCAGTTTAACTTTACATTTATTTACTCACCAACTATAATTTGGCGAGGACCGTTCAAGGCCACCAGCCAATTTCTCATGGCCCTGGTAAACAACAACAACTCACTCTCTGCGTGAGTTTTAACAATATCCGAATCATGACATATCCCCCACCCCAGTTAAAATTTGCAATTTTAACGATATAAATTATTATCGTAAAGGGAAGGCATGAGTCGAGAAATTGCTCGAAAGGTTAACTTAACTAAGAATACTAGGTAATAACTAAGACTAGTACTAAAGTTGAAAAAAAACCTACAGGACGGGTATCATTGATGGACAAAACTTCATGAAAATCTTAAGGCTCCGTCCAAAAGTATATATCTCTCTGAGGATTAAATCTTACCTCTAAATAGGTAGACATTAACAATCATAACTCTAAAATTTTAGAGTACAACACTGATCCTGTGCGAATGTCATCAGGAATGCATACATACAATGAATAATACTCAAGAAAAGATAACTATAGTAGCATCGATGGCATTAGTGGATCTGGACTCCTGGTCTGCCATGATCTTCTCGTCCTCGACCCTGGGCAACAACGTCTGGTGTGGCCAAAATACGGGTCGACGTCAGTAAAATAGCTGTTGGAACAAAGGAAAGCACAGGGGTAGGTGAAAAGTGTTCACAATGGGTGAACAATATGTGATACCATCCCTCGGTCTCTGAATGAGGTGCTAATCAGTATCCAACGCCAATACATATGACAGACTAAAATACAACAAGATTAAGGTAACCGTGATAATAGGTCGGCATGGACATTATCTCCACCAGGAATGGCCTTTATAATGAAGCGGTATTCCTGAAGGGCCAGACTCCATCTGGTCAAACGAGCGTTCTTGGCTCGGTTCGATTTTAAAAATAACAACGGTTTATGGTCTGTCTCGATGACGAATTCTGTCATAAGTAGGTAGCGGGAAAACGCGTCTACGGCGTATACAATCGCCAGGCATTCTCGCTCTATAATAGCGTATCTCTGCTCTCTCGGAAGTAATTTCCGGCTAGCGTACATACAAGGGCGCAATAAGCCATCTCTTTCCTGAAGCAAAACAGCTCCAATTCCCTGGTCCGACGCGTCAGTTCGGACGGTGAAGGTGCGCCTAATATTCGGTAGTATAAGCAGCGGCGAACTGGAGAACAGTTGCTGCACTGTCGCGAGCGCGGTGGCGCACTGCGTATTCCAGGTAATTTTGTTGGGTCTGTCTTTTCTTGTAAGATCGGATAACGGGGCCGTAAGGGCCGAAAAATTAGGAACAAATTTCCGATAATAGCTTAAGAAGCCTAACAGGCTACGAACCTGCTTCTTAGTATGAGGAGCCTGGAGTTTTAAAATCTTACTTATCTTACTGTCGTCCGGTGTTTGGACGCCTTTGGCGATAGTATGTCCCAGAAAGTTAATCTGCGTATAACCCAGGAAGACTTTGCTAGGCTTAGCTGTAAGCCCGGCATCTCGAAGTTTACTAAGCACTTGACGAAGTGCTTCTAAGTGGCCTTTCCAATCCGTATGGAAAGCGCAAATGTCGTCAAAGTAGCTTAGGACGCATGGTGTCTGCTGCAATAGGATGTTCATCATCCTCGCAAATGTCGCTGGTGCCGTTACGAGACCGAATGGCATGAATCTCCATTGCATGAGACCCATAGGGGTCTGAAACGCTGTGTACTGTTTACTGGCCTCTTCCATTGGGATTTGCCAGTAGCCTTTAGCCAAATCTATTTTCGAAAACACGGACGACTCGGCCAATCGCGCAAATAGATCTTCCTGATTCGGGATAGGTTCAGCATCGTAAATGGTTAGAGCGTTAAGCTTCCTGTAATCGATACAAAATCTAACGGAACCGTCTGTTTTCTTTACTAGTACAATCGGCGAGCAGTAAGGGCTCGTCGAGCGCTCAATGACTCCTAAGCTGAGCATCTTTTCCACCTCGGACTGTATGGTGTCGTGCGCTTGCAGCGGGCGCGGGTAGGGTTTGACAAACACGGGTACGTCCGAGTGCAACCGGATGACGTGTTGAACTAAGGATGTTTTACCCGGCAAATCAGTGAATACTGGCGAAAACTCCCGAACAAGATTCATGATGTCCTGTGTCTTACTTTGATCCAGCTCTGGATTGATATTAACGGAAGTCGCGTCCTCTGTGGCTTGCAAGGATAGGAGCGATCTTGTCATAGATAATGGCTCCCGGTCGTTGTCATCGATAGTGACCATCGCTGCGTTTTCTTGGGCCACAACATGGCATGAATGATCGTGATGAGTTTGATCATCGGTAAGATACTTTTTCAACATATTAATATGGTACACCTTATCGTTACCACGTATGGTAATGAGATAATTAACTCTCGAGAGTCGCTTTTTAACTAGAAAGGGGCCTTTCCAAGTGAGGAGTAGTTTGTTATTCGTTTCTGGTAACAGCACCAATGCCCGATCTCCGACTGACAGGGTTCTTAACCGACTACTCTGATCGCGATATCCTATAAATGACCTGGTCCGTACGCATGCAAATTGTCGAGCCAGGTCGCATGCATTAACTATTCTATGTCGGAGATCGACTATGTACTGATACGCGGATCGCGTATCAGGAACGTCGGTATCAGAACCGGCGTATAAATCGCGTAAAATGGCCATCGGGCCACGTGGTTTTCGACCGTATAACAGTTCAAACGGGGAAAAACCCGTTGTCGCATTTGGGAGTTCCCTATATGCGAACAAGATGGCCGGAAGTCGACGGTCCCAGTCACCAGGTCTATCGGCGGAAACGCGTGCCAGCATAGTTTTCATGGTGGCATTCCAGCGCTCGCAACAGCCATTGGACTGTGGATGGTATGGCGACGTAAGTTTCTGCCTAATGCCCGTGAGTTCCAATACTTTCCTGAAAAGGTCAGAGGTGAATTGCGGACCTCTATCAGATAATAATTCGGACGGGAATCCGACACGTGTGAATATGGTCACCAATGCCTCGGCGACGTGATCGGCCGATATTTCCTTTAAAGGGACAGCCTCAGGCCAACGGGTGGCATAATCGATTACTGATAGAATAAACCGATGGCCTCTATCCGACTTCGGTAATGGCCCGACGATGTCGACGGCAACTCGCTGAAATGGAGTGGAAACCGGCGGCATCTCTTGTATAGGCGCCCGCGAAGTTTTTCCTTTGGGGGTTCTTTTCTGGCATGTATCGCAACGCGACACATAGCTATTTATGTCCCCGTAAACCCCGGGCCAAAAAAACAGACAGGACTCTCGATTTTGTTCTCGCTTTGCCTTGGTGGCCCGCCAATGGCGTGTCGTGCGCGAGGCGGGTGATGTCTCGGCGAAATGATCTCGGTATGACCAATTGCAAAATAGTTTCGCGCTTTCCCCGAAAAACGCGATATAGGAGGTCGTCTTTAAGGCAGAACCTGGATGTATCCGGGTTGTCCGGATCAATCTTAGCAAAGAGGGGCTTTAGTGATGGATCTGTGCGCTGTTCGTTACGAAAAATCTCGGGGGTTACATCCAAATCGACGACAGGCGATCGTAATGTGTCGTCACTCTGGCGACGCGATTGTTGTCTTGTCGTGACACACGCAATGTCGTTATCATCCCAAATCCCGAGTTCGCAATCGGAGACGTCCTTTAAGTGGGGAATATTCCCAATGATTAGGTCGGCGACCGGATTTGGTAGCACGCAGGCCGTGACAACACCAGTTATAAACGGTGTGTCAACATATATTTCCGCCAAACGAAAATGTTCAACTGAACCACCAAAAGTAATGCAAGTCGCATCGCGATCCAGGAGTTGTGCAGGACGGACCAGGGATTCACGTACACCGACGGTCGTACAGCCTGAATCTCGCAATACGGATGCTCGTATGGCGTTTACTCGTCCCTCATACAATGTCAGCGCGCCTCGCTCGTGGAGGGCGGACATCACTGGAATAACTTTATCTACGGTTTCGGCATTCCTAGTTCTGTAACCGCGGTTTTCGGTGAATGCTACAGAGCATGCATTTGCCGCATCTAATCTAACTCTGCATTGTCGCGCAATGTGGCCTCCGGCGCCACATCTATAACAGTAGACTGGCTTATTATCCCTTCGAGGTGTACCTCGATAAGAAGGAAATGTGGGCGCTTGATAGTAGTTGTTACGCGGTCCTCTGGTAGGGAAAGGACGTGTATATCGGGGTTCCCAGTCCCGAGAAAATTTATGGGGATTCGGTTGCCTCCTGCTAACCGGCGGCTCGGACCGTGGACGAACCTGCGGCGACTGTCGAAAGGGCTGTCTTGATTGTCTCGACGGTACCGGTGTCTTAGTAGCAGCGCCGGCGTAACACGGTTCGTTTACTTTAGCTTTAGCTAACGATCGATTAGGGTGAGCTGCAGCATACCGTTCCGCTATCGATGTTATCTCGACGGTAGTTTTGGGGGCTTGTTCCTTAAAATGCGCCACCAGGTCCGTGTGGCAGGACATATATATTTGGTCTTTAATTATCAAATCATATAGTTTCTTATAGTTTCCCTCTTCCACACCGGCCAACTCAGTCCAACGGCTGAGTAGGTGGCGGAGGCGGTCCACGTAGGTGGAGAAATTCTCAGAAGCTTCCGGCTTGCAATCGCGGAAACGCTTATGAAATCCATCTTCCGTATGTTGGAAACGCTTTAATAGCGCGGTCTTTAGAATGTCATAGTCCCTAGCGTCATCAATAGTGAGGCTATGGAAAACTTCCAACGCTCTCCCTGTCAAAAGATTGGCGAGGCATGACGTGTACTCACTACGCTGCCATCCCGCGCAAACGGCATGGAGTTCGAAGCGGTGTAGGTAGGAATCAATACGATCAACCTTATCATTAAAGGTTGGCAATTTAGGCTTCGTTTTATTATTGGAAGTAACTTCCGGAGCCCCGGTAGGTTGGGCTTGCTTCGCTTCTAACTGTTTCAAAGCGAGCTCGTACTCTCTTTGAGCCTGTTTTTCCGCGCGTTCCGCGGCTCTATCTTCTCGTTCCGCGGCTTTTTCTTCTCGTAATATCTCCGCGGCTTTTTCTTCTCGTAATCTCTCCGCGGCCTTTTCTTCTCGTTCTTCTTTCAGTTTCTGGTCTACCCAAGAAGCACGCTGAGCTTCCGGTATGCCAAATGATTGGGCCAGTTCCAAATATTTCTGTAGTTCGGCCATGATATCGGTCGATAATACGATATAATAATGTCCTAATCGAGGACAGCTCCTGAAAAATCTCCAACTTTATTCTCCCTTGAAGCAATTTATCAATTGCACTCTGCGGGTGCTCGTTCCTGCAGTATGAACGAAATTAACGAAATCAACAACAAACTGTACGTCTTAGTCAACCAAGTAGTGGTTGAGCTATCTCAGTGATCACTTAACTCCACTTATTTCTCCTAATCCTCAAGCAGTGAGTCTACTGCTTCCGTGATTGGCCGTTACTAACGATACCAATGTAATATTCCCAGTGTATTTTCCGTACACTCCTAGCAGCGTTCCCTCTGCTATAAATCGGAATAAATCAATATTCACGATATGAACTTCCTTGGCTATACCAGCCTAACAACTCTAATATCCAGATTATCTCTCAACGTGCCCTAGACACGTGATTTATCCCAGGCAATAATATAGCAAGTATGAATACAAAATATAATAATGCAACACTATAATGGAAAAGAATTACATGGAGAGTAAGACGAGACTAACAGAAAGAACAACCGACAACAGACCTGACTAACCTGAAACTATCTACAAAAAGATAAGAAAAGCACAAGAGAGACGTCTTCCTAAAATACGAGGAAGATAGAACGCTAACAATCTATACGAATAACAGGTCCCTACAGAACTATTCAAGGCAAAGCAAATCTCCTATCCGTTTTAAACGCCATCTAGATCTGCTAGTCTGGCAAAAAGAGGTATGCTGAGTCTCGATCCCTTCCAACCTCCCGCCTATCTAATCTAACACAAAAGAAAAAAATAATGCCTGTCAAAAGTAGGGGAGCTGGAACGACGAACCCCTCAAACGAAGACAAATACAGATGGTTCACTTAACTGGGCAAAATGGACTGGCTCTTTCCTTTGGTCCACAGCGCTGGTCTTGTCTTTTCCTGATGCTAGCTGTCAGTCCCTCGTAGTGGTCCCAGGATCAATGACGAGAGGACATGCCAGACATGTAGGGGAGAAACAAAAACAAAAAAATCAGCAGTATACAAAACTATAAACTACAAAAATTACATAAATAACAGTGGAGTCTTAGAGTGGTAGACCTGCAGCTGTTGACGGGGTCCTCTTCCGATGATAGTAGTGTTCTCTAGATGTCAGAAGGTGACGGGTCCTCTTCAGATGTCAGTGGGGTCCCCTCCAGATGTCACGAGCAGAGTTAGGGTCTTGGGGATGTTACGACTGCACGAGAGGCAGCTAACTCACACTCGGACACAACCACACAAGAAAAGTACTAAATAACTAGAGCGTATATATGTCAGGCCGGTCAGGCCATAGTTTACATAATTATTAATAACAAAACAAAAGACAATAGAGGTATATATTCAAACCAAAAACTCTAATTAATAACTTAACCAATGATATTCATGTAACTATGGAGGTACTGCAATCAATAGTAAATAGGTATATTATACGAAACTGGATATCAATTTAAAGTGACAGTTGAGTCGCCACTGGCCAGTCGCCAGGCAAACTCTCCATAAATCATATGGGCTTAAATGTTAGGAGAGCCCAGTACGTTCAAAGCCTACAGAAGCACTCTTCGGCTTGTAGGTAATTTAAGCAGTTGCCAAAAGACTATATTTTATGCACAATCACTATTCAATTCATCAACAATGTGCTATATTATTCCAATCATACTATGGCAATAGATCTATCATACAGGACACTCGTGGTCGAGTGCCAGCTGGGGTTTCCTTAGTCTTCCTATGAGGCTGTAGTTCTCTCTCTATCTCCGATCTCTATTATACTTGAATAATTAAAATATATTACCATTGCTCACGCCTACTGAGAGGCGCGAACATCAAAATAGCGCAGCGTGGGCTTTCAAAGGTCAGCCCACTCAGACCTTTCTTTCTAGAGCTCAGTCAGTCCGTTAGCAAGGACTTCTTAGTCTTCAGACCACACAGTTCAGGTACTGGCCAACCGGAGATACTTCACGAAACGATGCTTCTCTCGTCTGTATTCACTAAATCTGAACGTTACACGATGTTATATACTATCTAACTACCCAGCGTGCTAGTCCGCTGGCCCAATTAGTTCAGCTATCTCATAGGTCGAAACCTCCCACCATTTTAACTGTAGTAATACGTCTGCACTATTCTACCAGCCAGTTAACGTGCAAAACTTGTCTAGTCATACTTAACAATGTCAACTGTCCCCACCTTGTTTCACCCCCACCCCATTACCTACCAATCACGAACATCAAAACCGACAAGCGTGACTCCAGCAGTTTAACTTTACATTTATTTACTCACCAACTATAATTTGGCGAGGACCGTTCAAGGCCACCAGCCAATTTCTCATGGCCCTGGTAAACAACAACAACTCACTCTCTGCGTGAGTTTTAACAATATCCGAATCATGACAGAGGCCTTAGCATACTCTTTGTTTCTCTGGGGATTCAGCATACTCTTTGTTTCTCTGAGGCCTCAGCATACTCCTAGTATCTCTGGGGCCCCACAAAGCAGTCTTAACATCATTTTAGGCCCCCGGCAAAGCAATAGGGATTTTCTTCCCCGTTTAAAAAAAAACAGTGTATATTTTCATGCCTGCCCCTCCCGTGGGCGTCTGCCCAGTATGCCCATGCCTAAGACGTTTCTGAGGCCTCAGCATTTTGGCTGTTGCACCCAGGGGCGAGGCTTCCTCATAATTAAATAATCAGTGATTACCCTTCGGATATTAATTCTAGAATTACTACGCTTTTCAGATCGAGACCAACTCCAAGTCCATTTAGTCAGTTCAGCATTCTGTTCTACCTCGCTATTTTGAGTTTGTTGTTATAGTCTAACACCCCTCATCGAAAAACATATTGCAGGGACCTACACCCTATGAACTGGTCCAAAATCAGTGATTAACAAAGATGAAGAAGACTTGACTACACCCAGAAGCGAGCTTGAGCATAGCCTGTTTTCTTCAAAGCGGCGCCGCAGACAGCAAAATAGTGGGGGGAAAAAATAGGATCATAATCAAAGTTTGACCCGATTTTACGTACCTATGCAGGTTTTTCACTATGCGGTCGTTTTCATCCCAATCGAAAGGTAAAGAGTAGAGTGAAAGAATTTGTGTGGATTTTTGTTTGTTTGTTTGAGGTAATATAAGAATAATTTACTCTACGCACAGCAAGAGCTATCAAAGCATAATAACGTATAGTTTAGATCTAGATACATGTATAAAACAGCCTGGGTAACACCACTTTTGAAAAAAACGACTCTTGATCAAAACATGTTGAAAAATTATAGACCCGTCTCAAACCTTCCTTTTCTTTCAAAAATCCTTGAAAAGGTGATATTACAACTAATGTGTCATTTGAGAAATAATGACCTGTTGGAACCATTTCAATCTGCTTACAGAAGTAACCACAGTACTGAAACTGCACTATTAAGAATCATGAATGACATATTAGTAAAGGCAGATTCTGGAAATATTACTCTGCTAAATTTGTTGGATCTATCAGCAGCGTTCGACACCATCGATCACGAAATCCTGCTCAGAAGGCTAGAAACATCGTTTGGAATCAGAGGGGTCGCCCTTAAATGGGTCGAATCTTACCTGTCAAATCGCCACCAATTTGTTGTAACCAACAAAATAAGATCTTTTTCTTATGCGCTTCAGTATGGCGTACCACAAGGCTCAGTGCTTGGTCCTATTTTGTTTACTATCTATACTATTCCACTTGTACATGAAATAAAGAAATTTAATTTACAATATCATTTCTATGCTGATGATACCCAGCTCTACAGTTCTGCCTTGCCATGCGATGTTGACAGCCTTCTGCAGCAGGCTGGAAACTGTATAACAGAAATTAAAAGCTGGATGAACCAAAACAAACTGGCACTAAATGAGGATAAAACTGAGGTTATTTTATTAGGCCGTGAGCGGGTTCTGCAAGAAGTGGACAGAACTGAGATGATAATTGGCACCAATTCAATAGAAATTTCAAAAAAAGTAAAAAACCTAGGGGTTTACATTGATTCAAATCTTTCTATGTCATCTCAGGTTAGTCACCTCATTCGTATTCTATACATGGAAATCTGGAAAATTGGTAAAATCAGACATCTTATTTCAACTGAAACTGCGGCTGTTTTAGTAAATTCTTTTGTACTTTCAAAGCTTGACTATTGCAACTCCCTTTTGGCTGGAATTTCACAAAAAAATATTAGAAAACTCCAAATTGCTCAAAACAATGCAGCGAGACTTGTTTTGAAGAAAAAGAAAAGAGATTCAGCACTGCCACTTCTGCAGAGTTTGCACTGGCTGCCAGTCGAGAAAAGAATAATGTACAAATTGTCATCCATTTGTCACAAATGTGTCAATAATACTGCTCCATCGTATCTAGTTGATTTAACTGATTACTATGTTCCATCTCGTCAACTAAGATCACCATCTGACACTACAAAATTGAAAGTACCTAAAATGAATCTGTCCACTGTAGGAGAAAAGTCCTTTTCATTTCTTGGCCCTACCATCTGGAACACTCTTCCAAAGACAACCAGGGAAATTAATGACATTGGTTCTTTCAAACGCCATCTGAAGACCCATTTCTTTCAGACAAACTAGGCTAGGTGTTTTTCGGCAGCAACAATAGTAAATATTTTTGAATTTCTTTTGTGTATGCGTGTGTGTGTGTGTGTGTAAGAGTTTGTTAAAGCGCCCAGAGCTTGTCATCGACGGGGTTGGGCGCTATATAAATGCAATATATTATTATTATTATTATAACTATGATCAAAATCAGTAGAACGTATTATGAACATCAATTCACTTGATAGGTCGCTCGAACCTATACCGCAACGGCAGATAGCCACCTCTCCGAGATCGCTACACATTGTTGTGTCACAGAGATGCCAGTTAAGCATTTTCTGCCGTTTAATATTAATGGGTCTTTTTTCGAGAAACTTTATGAGATGGTAGAATAACAAAATCTCTGGCTATGAATATGACAATGAAAACTTACCGTTCAAATTATATTTTAAAAAATGGATGAAAAATATGAGTCTATAAGTCTGTTAGTATGAATGAATGCTGTTTTCAGATTAGTTTGGCTTGTAAATTGCTGCATTCCTGCCCTGTCGACAAGAATAGTCCAGTCCGCTCTTTAGATTTTGCAGTGCCTAGCAACCGTTTCATTGTTTTAGTCCCTGCTTTTATAATTATGTAAATAATGATGTAGCGATATGTCCTATTCTAAAGATCTTACTAGCTTAAACTCTGATTACCCTATGCAGAGGGCCACGCTTCGCCCCTGGTTGCACCCACATAATTTATCTTTAAAAAAAAAAAAAGAGAAAAGTCCTAGCGTTAGCATGCCAATGTGAATAGTCTGAGATTATGCCCATCAGCCTCAGTGCTAAAAAAAAAAAACTCTTTGTCGATCAGAACATGCATTATCAACCCCGCATGACTTTCATCTCCCCGAAACAAAGGCAAGAATGTAGGGGATTATCCACCTTTTAACATGTACGAAAAAGTGCCAAATTCCTTACGGTATTTCTGGAGTTCTACTTGCAAGGAAATCATAGCATGCCATACGTATCGGATACGTGCCCAGAATAACAAATGACGTGAAACACAACGGAAAGATACTTTCATTTGTCATTAATTTTTATTCTTCATTGTCACCGGGCTGGCGGAAAATTTAACAGGCTGACATCAAAACACGTCCAATCTCTCGGCCCGTACGCAGGGTCCCATTCTCTGCCCAGCTGGACACTGGTCAGACAAAAAAACGGGAAAGATTCTGTGTATGGCCCAAACATTGACCAAGGCCGTGACATGTTGACAGTTCAATTATGCTCTATTACAAGGAGGGGGGCTTAGAGGGTTGAATGCTTGGTCGTAGAAAGCCAGCACAGCTGTGGGGTTTTCCAGTACAGAGGTTTGGAGAAAGTGGTATTTCCTAAGTAGGTGGAACATAATAATGGGTGCGTACATGTATATCATAATAATTATGTGAGAGAAACAGAGACAGAAGGGTGGGAGAAAGAAGAGAGAGAGAATAGAGGGAGAGAGAGAGAAGAAAGAAAAGAGGATTATGGTAAGAGACCAAACTTCCCAGCAGATACTGGATGGCCGAATGACAGACAGACAGACAGTGAAACAAAGAGTGGGTGAACAAGCCATTGAGTCTTTCTCTTTCTATCTGCCAGTCACATGTGGAGAGAACGCCAGTACTGGAGTGTGAGCAAGCGAATGAGTCAAGTCAGCCAGTCAGTCAGTGAATGATTCAGTGAACGAGTCATTCAGAAGGTCAGCGTAGTTAATGAATCAGTCAGAATGTCATTGTTTATAAATGTTCATAAACACTCATGGTGATTACACGTGACAGACATTAATGCTGTAATTATAACGGACGTCATTAGATTTCTCCCCCTTCTCTCCCTCCCCCCCCCCCCTTTCCCTCCCAACAGACCACTGGAAACATTCATTAGACTGATATGCAACACTGAGTCAATTCTGTTTTGTGCCTGACTCAGTGAGCGAGATCTGTGTTTCTACTAGCTGGCTCAAGACAATTTTGTCCCGCCCAAACTGGTGAGACAAACTTGGCTTTTGGCCACGCCAGTGGGCGAGGTCCCGCCTAACCCTATACTCACACACCTCACATTAAAACGGAGACAAACACAGACTTAACTGTGTTTTAGGTTTCTTTTTTAGGAGGTTTGCTGCCCTCGGTATATACACCTCACTTTTCTAGTTTTTAGTTTTCTTGTTGTGGTAGGGATTCGTTTTTTTAAGAATTTTGCCGGGGCAGCGGCCTTGTTGGCCTGCTTTTCTCGATTTCCAATTGCCAAGGTATCTTTAACTTGCACACGGGCCCTCCAAGTTTTTCGTCCTTATGGAGAAGACTAGGTGCTCGATCATACCTACCATATATAGGATCAGGGATAGGGATTTTTTATTTTTTTTACCCCTTTTCGCAGATTTAACTGAGTGCGTCACTAGCCTTTAGATGTGCCAACTAATTTTCTTCCTCTCCACCACCCCCCCCCCTCCCCAACCCCCCTTCCCCCAGTTCCACTGTCGCTACCTCTTCCGCGGCATGAAGAAGAATGGAGATCTGGGGAGAGAGGGAGGAACAGCAACGGCCTCTCCCTCAAACATCCTGTAATAAATTTAGACAACAAGATTTCCCCACTCGGCTCGATACAGATTCTATAGGCTCGTGGGGATCGCGGATTCCGTCCCGCGGAGATCTCGGGCTCTTTTGTTCCCGCATGCCTGAGCAAACGCAAAAACTCGTGGGCGCGTGGTCCAAATGTTCACGGAGCAAACTAATTACGGGCATTTGAGCCGGGCTAGCACGCAGACACCTTTCTCCTGCCAGGTTCAACCAAATTGTACAAGATGTGCGTCATAACTTTTCCGTCTCGAACACGTGCGCAATCCGGAAACCCAATTACCGCCGTCTGCAAATAATACATGCGACAAAAGATTCGAGTCCTTCCCCCCTCGGGTGGAATTTTGAGAGAATTCATTTCCCTCCTGCCGCTTTTCCTGTAGGGTCAGCCGGGTCAAGGGTGAAAGATGATCCTCTGAGGAAGTTATGAAGAATAGAGGCAATGGGAAATGAGGAGGTGAGAGGAATGGGGGGGGGGGCGGAAGGAGGGAGGGCGAGGGGGGGGTAATTTATTGCATCTGTTTGATCGTAATAACGAGGTTAGGAGTGCGGGTGTGGGCTCTATTGAGTGATACCCCGGGTAGGCCATCATAAACTTCAATTCCTTGAGGACAGGAAATGATACTGACTTGATGGCCGCGAGGACGTTGTGACATTTTCAAAATATCCCTTTGAACTAACGAGGACATAACGAGAAGTGAAACTGTTATAGTCCAGTTGTAGGACACACTAACAAGTTTAGTGGACTTCTCGACTTTCACACTTCACACTGAAAATTATGTTAAGTAAGTTACAAAAATTTAGTCCACTCTCCAATCCTATGTAAGTGGTATAAAGGGGAACTGTTTGCAAAGATTACACTTCATGTTGCTGATTTACAATACTGTGACTGTCGACTGTTGTTTGCTATCGTGGAATACTGTCACAACGCGCGACAAGTTATGAATGAGCTCTACTGGAACTATGTATACCTTCTAATATTTCACTGTTTTTCGAGGAATGACAACTAGGAAATCTCCCCTCACACGTTATACCATTTGCCTATCCATAAACACACACAGGCACACATAGATACAAAATAATACAGATATTTTTCCAATGTATTATATTGAAAAAATATCTGTATTATTATCTAAACACCCAACATCTTTAAAAAAAACTTTTCTACAAATTGTATTTTAAATCGTACAACGTGTCAGTTTGTCTCGCGACTTAACAAGATTTGATGCCTTGCCAGCGGCATAAAGAGAACTTACACGAGTGGAAAACTGAGAAGACGGTGACCGATTTACACCAGCGCAATCATTTAAAGCCTGGTTTACTTCATTGAATAAAGAGATAGATACACGTACACGATACCCCAAAACGTACTGAGATGACACAGAAGATTAACGTCGGTCCGTAATGATTCCGTTCTGTCAAATTTTAATGTCACATATTCAGTGATGTCCATTCTATACCAGGCCTGACATCATCTTCGTAAGTTAAAGCAAGGACTACTGTATACAATAGTCCTTGAGTTAAAGTTATATACATCGGTGTCATGGGATCTTTATTGTCATTACAAAGTGACTCAGGGCATGAAATCTTACAGAAAAAAGAATGGTACCTCCTCACGTTATAAGGTATAGTATAGCAGCAACTCAGATTGGTTACTTTAGAGGTTCAGGACACGACGACAAAATCAGATTACGGTATCAGATTTCTCTTTGAAGCCGAGCTCTCAACACTCATTGGAGAAAAACACAACGAATCGATCGGAAATTTCCACTGTTCTTTTCATTTCCCTTTCGTTGTCTCTCAGTTCAAACAATCATTATGAATTACTTCCTGCTACTCTGAAGCCGCCAAGTTCCAGTTTATTACTTCCTCCTGAAGTTTTCCACTTTCTTGAACCTTTTCTCACTTTTCAAGTGGCCACACAGTCATAAAGTTCGCTTTGCTTGAGTTCGGCAATTTCTGATCCTCTCCCCCTCCCCTTCCTTCATATAACATTTTCATACATTTCGCTGTAACCTCACCTCCCCCCCCCCCCCCCAACCCTCTTTTAGACGAACTTGCGATCATTAAAATAGTGAATGCCCACCACAAGGCTTTGATGCTTAATTGTTGCAGGGGTATTTTGTATGGTCTATTTGACTGTTTCATTGCATACATAGCTTACGATAGTTTGATTTTCATTTAATAATTCATATTTTTCTTTAAAAAAAATATATATCTATAATAATTATAGGGGATATATAATATATAAAACCAGACTTTGCTGTAATTCATTACCGTAACTGAAATGTGTACCTCCGGTATACAGACTTCCACCCACCCCCTATGTCATCCATCCATCTCATCCATTTATCCCCCCATCCATCCATCCTGACACTCGTTAATCCATTCACCCATCCATCTCTCTATCCATCCATCCATCCATCCTTCCACCCATCCATCCATCCATCTAACCACCCATCCATCCATCCATCTAACCACCCATCTGTCGCGGATCGGGATTTTGGGGAATATAGATCGAGAGGTCCGCTTCCCAATCACACGAGCACAAAAAAAAAACAACAATTAAACAACTTTCACTCTAAAAACTAAATAAATCAATTTGAGTAACAGACTGCAAAGTTTATATATCTAACAAATTCAAAGATAAAATATACAATAGATAACGAATACAATAGCCACTGAAAATGCTCAGCTAAGCTGAGGAGCAACTATGAAGTACTTAAGGCAATGTAATATGAAGTTATCTAAGTCACAATAAATTTACATTCAAAAGAATCCGCGCCCGAGGGCGACGGATCCTGTAAGGTTTAAAGTTCTATCTCTCTTCATACTAAAACATATTTATATAGCGTCTCTGCCAGGCGCGCTCTGGTGTAGTTCACACGTGGTCGCGGGAAATGCATGTGGTCTGGCAGTTCTGGTCAACAGTCTACATGTGTAGGTGGCTGTAAATTCAGGATGGAATTAAAATCTTTAGCTCACCATTCGGCCCTCACAATGTGAGGGCTGTTGATATTAGCGCTGTGGGTTTAATGCTCAAACAAGTAGGCTTGGGCTCAGGAGCGTAGATTTCTGACAATGCTCCATCACTGTACATATCAGCTCAATCGCTGCGTGTCTATGACTTCTCATCTGGCTGAGAGCTCGCCGTCCACCTCGTAAATGGATTGTCTACATGTGGCCCAGAACTAAGTTCTGTATGGCCTTAAATACTGGACTGCATCTGCAGCTTACCGTCTAATTCCTGGATTGTGATTGGTGCAACCACTTCTAGCTCAGCTGCCGAACTGAGTTATTTTAAGTAACAGCCCTACGCAACGACCTTGGGTCGACATCAAAGGTCGAATCACTCAAGACAATAAAATGTAATTTTATAGCAACAAATTCTCAACATGTTCAAAACCCCGAGCTTTTACTCTGGATCACGGTATTTTCTGTAGGTCAACCGACGTCTCAACAACATTTAATTCCTACTCACCCCTTCCCTCTTTACTAAACCTAGTTCAAAACACGAGATATAAAAAGTGCTCAGTCATGCACACCTACGCTGTCCGTCTATCCTTCCCCACACCTTCTGTCTATCTTTTATAAAAAAAACTGTTCAAAACAACTTGTTTACGAGACCAAGTTATGCTGGCTAGCACAATAATTACGTTTGTAAAAATTACTCACTGCTCTCTCACAAAAATTT
Organism: Onchidella celtica; assembly: GCA_963931925.1. Lineage (NCBI taxonomy): Eukaryota > Metazoa > Mollusca > Gastropoda > Systellommatophora > Onchidiidae > Onchidella > Onchidella celtica. The sequence continues at coordinate 8,338,796 of OZ007578.1, read as the reverse complement.
AGTCAGTGGAAACATTTATGAATTAAATCTGTTCTTGACACCATCCATCCATCCATTCATCCATCCATCTATCCATCCATCCATCCATCCATCCATCCATCCATCCACCCATCCATCCATCCATCCATCCATCCATCCATCCATCCACCCATCCATCCATCCATTCATCCATCCATCTATCCATCCATCCATCCATCTATCCATCCATCCATCCGTCCGTCCATCCATCCATCCATCCATCCATCCATCCATCCATCCATCTACCCACCCACTACCCTCCTGCTTTGACAATCTAGAAAACTATAAATCTATCACCTGATGTTACGACTGTTTCTAGCCCAGGTAGTCTTTCAGTATGAAGTAAATGCGTCCTCTCTATCCCACAGTCAGACAGTCTCTCCACCATCTATTACGCTTTTCTTTCGGTCCGTCCCCCAGAGCTTCGAGTACAGCCACAGTCTGCATGAACTCACATAATACATTAACCGGCCTGTTTGACAAGTACACTAATCATACTTTCAACTCTCCACAATAAAAGAAAACGCCTGTTTCTACCAATCCCATTAATCCGTCATCATGTTTGATTAACGAAAGCTCCACTTACATGAAAAGCGTCTTAATAACAATATTGTTGCATAAATCCAATTTTCACGCGTTCATTACGCGATATGACTTCACCGTTTTTTCCTTTTCAGACGAAAATTGAAAGTTACGTCCGATTAACGTTGAACACAACTGAAATCACGTCAGATGGCCGGCTCGCTGCTGCTTGTCAATAAAATGAAAGTTTCATCTGTCTGTATTCTTAACTACGGATGTTCTATTCACGCCGAGCGTCATAGAGTAATTCGGCACGCAAAAGCTAAAGTAAAAAAACATCTGTTGGCAAGGTGATTTTTAATATCTAAATTCACAGTTCATTAACGTTTAAGAAAAGGACACTGGCCGCGATTCCGACGACTGGCTCCTCTTTTCAATGAGCATTGTTGAAGTTGTGATCACTTCAGCATAATCCTGTTAGTGACACACTGTAACTTATCTAAATAAAGGGCTTTGATCTCCAGAGGAAATTGGAGCGTGCAGAGAAATTTAAGCTGCAATACGTTGATGTTTCACTGTTATATTGAATATGAAGCATTGTATTTTTTTTTTTTGTGCTCAGTGTGGAAATTAAACATCTCCACCATGAACTGTATGCGATGTAAGGAATGATCTATGATCTTGCGAGGTGGACTGAACGGAATAAAATGTCTTCGTAGGTGCCAACGTGTGGACTTAATGTTCCAGATCTTGAAGGGCAAAAACGTCACTGACATAAAAATACAAAAACTACAAATTAAGCATTGTGCGTGTGTGCGCGTTTTTTAACTCAAAATAAAATGTTTTATGTTGAATAAAATCACGAGAATATAGATTTTTAATATGGCATGAATAATGTGGGTAATTCAACGAACAAATGAAAAAAAACAGGAATAAAAAAAATGGAAAGGAAACAAATATATTTAAAATAAATTTATCAGAAAAAAAAATCTTATTAAAAGACGTTATTACATTCACGTTTAGTCAAATATTTTGCTGAAAATCTAAACTCTCTTTTTTACAAGCCTAGCGTAATACAAACAATAAACATAGCTTGGATAGTTTCAGGAAATAACTAGATCTATAACTATAAGGAACATCATTATTTTCGTGTGATAAACGAATTTATAGGCTACTTGAGGTGTTGGGAAATATTTGTTCAATTTATTGTTGTAAGACATGTTGATATTATGTCGGTGGAATGACATGTAAAAATTCTACAATTTTTACCCTCTTGTTATGTTGAGTCAATCTGCGCAGTGTCATATCACGTATTTCCAGAAAGAAAAGCTCAATGAACATTTTGGGGTTAAACAAAGCTGCTTTAAAAATAACTTTAACAAAATAATAATAATTTCCACTTCCCATGCAACCAGTGTGCCTTTAAATCTGTTCATACTTTATTTGTTTGATCCATGGGTAATCTGAGCTTGATGCTTCTGTTTCAATCTTTACATAAATAATTTGCCTGACACTGTTTCACCACCGTTCCCCAAAACTGTAGTAATCGGTTTTGTCTACTTTTCAGAAGGAAAAAACTGTCTCATGTTAGCACAACATACTGGTCTAGTTACGGTGAATTTTTGAAAGTTTGCTATTTTTCGGCTCTGCAGTCTATAACCAAGATCATTAAATTTGATGGGGCTTTGAATGTAGTTTAAAAATAGATTTTTTCGAATTCTTTAGTTATTCCAGTCTAAAGCTGTGTTTTCAGGTGTATGGAAACGGAAAGGGCAATGGAAGCATCAAAAATCCTGCCAGGGTGAAATCGAAATTTCATTTGTACGGGAACGCCGTTTGCGGACACATGGAAAAACTCTTTCTTTTGACCACTTGATGGACTTTTTAAAGTTTGTGTTGCGGTTGCTGTTGCCTTTTCTGTACATATGGAAAGCCAGCTTTAAGGAGCGACAACTGTTTATTGTGTTCCCTGACAAATGTTGAGTTTGTTTGTTTTTTTAACATTGTGCAGCCACTCAGTGTTATACGTAGAAAATACAAAGCCACAAAGATATAGAGACATGATTATTATTAAGTAACCAGCCTTCAAGTCCGTGTTTTCCCCATTAAAGTGGTCACCCAATGAAAAACCTAGACATTTTTGCTCACCAAGACAGCTTCTGGGAACAAAAGAGAATTCTTGCTGGAAAGATGTTCAGAAATATAGATGTTATCACACTCCAGCGACAGACCTGATTCAAGCGTGCGATAGGGCGTGCTGAAAGACTTGCTTGGCAGAGATAGTTCTGGGAAAACAAGGAAACTCGGTAAACTGTACTAATGGCAAGTTTCATGTTTCAAGGTGACAAACTACGGCTTTTCTTCTCGTGCTCAAAGTGATAATTATACTCAGAACAGGCTGAGATATCAGATCTTCTCCGAACTAGGACATTCTGGCAAATAGGTCAACTTGAAGAAATCCCAATTGTTGTTGTTATTTGTGTTTCATTTATTTTGAACGTTATATTAGCGTTATTTTTAAAAGTAGTTGTATTCAAGCCATTACTTCCAAGTGTATTGGGTTACATACATTAACAAAGGAGCATTAAGACATCTGTATTTCAGCGGCTTCCACGAGGCTTATTTGAAGCATCGTTTAAAGCAAGGGTGAAGTCGTATGATAATTATGTAGCAAGATTCTGTGCTGAAATTAATCATCATAAGAAAGTTCACAATGTCCTGTTACCAAAAGGCCCAGCCTTATCGCTAAGCTTGTGCCTAAACCTGATTCTAAGCCAAAGGCGCGCACATGCGACATTTTTTTTTTTTTTCAAATGTAGGGGATTGAATGAAGATGCCCACACATACGACGGTCGGTCTCATGACTGAGTCAACGGGAACATGACACGACACCAAGTTGCTTGTAGGGATCTAGCCTAAAGGAAACTGGACTAGTTGAAAAAAAAAGGTTGTAAAGAAACAAGAAAGTTGTCCGTAATAATTACCACTTTTAGAAATTTGTAGCCTACTGCTCTGTTGCCCAGTGATTATGTGACATTAAAGACTCCCAAGAGAAGGCTAATTTAAAGACATTTACAGTGACTCTGTTTGGAGATAAGTTACATCTTCCCATGTAAACCTATACACTAAATTTCTGTGAACCTTCCAAAGACTATGTAGAAATCCGAGTGACAAGCCCAGTGGGTACCATCCTTGTGATATGCCTGGGTCCGCGTGTGCTCCAGTTGGGAAAACTATCTTTTGTCCAAGGTTCAGCGTTTGTCTTTGAAGTGCCGTAACCACAACTAACTGATTACAACCTATCATTTTTGTCAGGGGAGAGGTAAGCACGAGAATGGCGTTCCCCCCTCAACCCTCCTCTTTATGTCCTCATCCCGGGGGGTCGGGCCATGCTGACTAACTCGTGGCATGATGGCATTAAGAGTAGCTGCCCCTTGCTGTGACTCTGCTCATGGGAGCAAATGGGTTAAAATGAAATTTGTGACGGAAGCTTCGTGGAGGGTTAATGAGGTAGAAGTTCTTTACGCGGGATTGATGAATGGATGCCATTGACTGACGTGCTTTTCACGAGCTGAATCGAACAAAGAAATCTTTACTTAACTCTTAGAGTTCTGAAAACGTTAACTGATCCAGTCATCGTCCCGAGCAAAACCCCATTTCTTTCCATCCCATTTTCAAGCCAAACTACATGAATGACTCAAGCTTTGCGAAATATACAGTAAAGCGAGACTAAGGACTTGGCAGGCAAAACGAATGAAATTAAAGTCAAAATACAGAAAACATTTCGAAAGAAGAAACGCCGTCTTTGTCAGTTCTCCGTGAAAGAAATGATGTGTCTTGAGATGATCGATGGTGATAAGATGGACAGGCATATGAATACATTCATCATCTGGAATAAATGGGGGTACTTGATTTTAAGTGCTGCCTGTATATCTATATAGTTAGACGGAAAAGGGAAAAATACAGTACTGTCTTGAAAATTTAAACATGCGGAAATGTGAATTTACATTAAAACGGTAGACTGATGTTTGCATGTACTGCGGAGTAATTCACATGAAGTGTCATTTTATGTCTTTCTTCAGCAACTATTGAACAGTAGTCTGATTCTCTGGAGATTTGTTTTCTAAATTCAATTGCTTAACAATTGCAGAGATGCTCATATTAAATTTAGAAAGTTCTAGAGCTTTCAGGATACACTAGTATTACCATTGTCAAGCGCGTATAGAATTAGAAAAACACTTCATCATCTCTCGCCAGCAAAGTTTCTGTGATGGAAATTTTTAATGTCCGTTTTTTTTTTTTTGGTATCGTTTATAGTCCCAGATTTTGGGGCAGAACACAGATGTTCTAATTTCATCGGACGTTTTTCCAGTCATAATTAAAACAATGAAAAGCTTAAGGCATATCTTAACTGTCAAATGCAGATATCTCATTTTTTATAGCTCCATTCTTTATGTTGAATTGGAGGAGAGGAAAGAAGAGGAAAGAGAAAGAGAGAAAGAGAGAGAGGCACAGACTGAAAGAAAGAGAAAAAGTAAGGAGGAAGGGTGGGGGATGCTGTTGTGTTATGGAAAAAGAGCTTTTATGCCAATAACAAAGTTTTAAAAAAAATTTTCCTTCTTCAGTTTCCATTTTGTGACGACCAAATTAAACCATAAGTATAAAATTATGATCGAGCTATGATTTTAAAGATACTCGACATTTTTCAGTCTACATAATTAATGATGTTAAAAAGTAAATTTTATCTGGATTGATCTTTACTGTCTTCTCCCGTAACTTGGCAGAGAGATCAAAGGTCGTGAATAGACATGCGCATCAAATCTTTGTAGTCCGTGGAGCTCTGCGAGATACACATTTCAAACACTACACTTGCGTCTTTCAACTCTCTTTGTCATCACCACACAAACAGTGAACTTGGCTGTCTCTCACCGCTTGAAGCAACAAAACTGGAGACCTCAGCCGAGGGAGGCCGACTCCACGAGGGGGTCCCCCCTCGGTCTTTCTCAGACCATCATCTGAAGATACTGCCATCGAGCAAACCAGTCGGAAACGATCCCCACAAATTGATGGTTAATAGCTGTATAAACTGTTTCACAAGGGACCCAAGCAGAACACTTAGTGGGCCGGACCAAGAGCGCGTGCACAATCAATCGGTGTTTTACTACCAGGACATCAAAGCAAGGCTGGACCCCCTTTAGAATGTACGATTTTGCTGCCACTTGGGGTTACTTCAAAAGGGCCTGGGAATCGTGTGGACGAGAGAAGCGTGCGGCGTTTAAACGTTTTTCCAATCGGATGACTCGCGTAACTACAGCGATTTAGGGCTGGTATGCATAAACATTGGGCACCTTGTAGATCACTTTAGCGCAAACCGTGAATGAGTCTGAACATCGTGGACCATGGCTGACTGAAGATGATGTACTATGCAGACTTATTTCTCTTCAGTCCGGAGTTCTTTGTTGCTAATGTGGCTGCTTTACTATGAACTAGGAGCTGATATTTGAAGTACTGTGCACAAAAAGTAATACGTCTTATATTCACACAGTAACATAATATGCTAAAGAAATACCATTTAGAGAAGAGGTTCCAAGTCTGAGGTTAGAGTTTGAGTTTGAGTTGAGTTTGAGTTTGGGTTTTACGGCCACTTTGCGCCCTTCACGGTCTATTTGGGTGCACGTTATTTATTTATGTTTCGTATCCAGAGCTGTCAAGTTTAACATGGAATTAAATACACCCATATAATTTTAACAAATTGGTAAAATTCTAAAAAAAAAAAAGTTGCTTTGTATTAATCTGGAGAAAGTTTTTTAAGCGAGTATAAGAGTTATTAAATCAAGTTGTAGATCTTAGCCTCTGTTAGAAAGGACAGGATGCGTTGAGGATCCGCATCAGAAAATAATTCTTTCACGGATCCGCAGACATAGTGTCCTCTTCGGGTATGCGTGAAATCTACACAGTCAGTTAAAATATGTTTTACTGATAGTTGGCAATTTATTGCATGCTACACATTCGGGGGGATCTTCCCGCTTAAGTAAAAAACGGTGTATGAGGTGGTGTAGCGTCCCACTAGTAGGACGATCGATATTTTCTCACCCCCCCGCTTGGCGAGTCTCACTCGGCGACCTTCCTCCCCCCTCTCGCCAGCAAGGCCGGTATTTCTCTTTGATGTGGCTTGTTTGTTTCACTGTAGAAAATCTAGAAGGTCTAAGAAGGTACGGCGGTATCCGAGATTACGCTAGGTCGACCTTGAGTGATGTAATGCTGTGACGTGTCTGTGTACGATTGGGTGGCTTATGTGTGTCCCGAACGATCTAGGTCTGTCTCGTGCTTATGGGGCGGTCAAGCCGCTTCCTGAACGTTCCTGGACAGAATATATATAAGGAGGGCCAGGCGAGTAGGAGTGGAGCAAATCGTGGGTGCTAATTGTGTGTGCAAATCGTGGGTGCAAATCGTAGGTGTGCAGATCGTAGGCGCAAATTGTAGGTGTAAATCCAGTTGTAGTAGAAGTGTAGTGCCTTCCCTGATAGGTGTAAGTAACTTGTGGATATCAGCTCTTGTTTACAGTTATTAAACGTTAGTATTAAGTGTTCATCGGATCCTGTTATTTATTTCTACAACAGTTCGAGACAGTTTCGTTTTTAAGGGGTACACGATCAGTTCATCTGACTCTCCCCATCATAACGTGCTGAAATTTGCATCAACTGTTACAGGTGGGTATGACCTAGACGGAGTCTACCAAGGACAATTTCATCTCTCCGATTTTGTTGTGAGGCACGAGTCTTCAGGGGGGTAATTTTTTTTTTTTTAAATATAACTCCGCAAACTCAAATTACTGAACAAACCAAGGCGGGGGAAAATTTACTTTGGAAAGAGTAACCAGGGATAAATGGGACGAGAAAGGTTGGGAACCCCTGACTTGACTTTGAGTGACGTCACAATGAGTGTTTGCCAGATGGTGCTAACTGGTTCACAATGCTCCAGCGTACGGACTTTGATCCCGTCAGACTTTCATCTGTACGTCAATGGGTTTTTGAAGGTGGGGGGGGGGGGGAAGGGCCCTTAAACTCAGTTTGCGTTTCTGATTGGCAAATTTGCGATTTTCTCTCGACTCCCATTTGTATGGAGCTGGTATGTCCATTCTCGGGGTCAGTCTTAGTGAATTCACTGTTGGCTTTTACTTTCATCTCATCCAAGTGCCGGGTAACTGTCCAAATTTGCGAGTCTCTGGGGCGAGGTCTTTGACTAATTAGCGAGTTTGGGGAGTACGTTTGACCAGTGGACATTGATAGGGAATTTAGATAGGCTATCGTCATTTGCAAGTACGTAGAACAAAGTCCCTGACGTGTCGTTGAGAAAGTGTGTAGGTCAGGAATGAAAAAAAAACTGTGGTGGATGAAGATAAGACGGTTAGACGTTCTGATACTTCTTTTCAAGTCTTTACACAGTCTGGTAAAGTTGTTTAGCCTTGCTAAATATCTCTCCAGATGGTTGGATGGATGGATGGGTTAATGGGTGTTCTGATGGATGGATGGATGGATGGGTTAATGGGTGTTCTGATGGATGGATGGATGGGTGGATGGATGGGTTAATGGGTGTTCTGATGGATGGATGGATGGATGGATGGATGGATGGATGGATGGATGGATGGATGGTTGAATGGATGGGTTAACGGGTGTTGGGATGGATGGATGGATGGATAGACAAAATGTTATTCATTCTCCTTCTTGTCATTTATTTATTTATTTACTTAGCTCTTTTTTCTGATAAAATAAATGAAATACCACATGACTATGATCAATATAATAAAACGAAAACAGATACTCCGTATTGTATTTTTATTAGTAATACTATTGACCCAAACCCATGGCACCATAAAATGGAAACAGACATTTCGAAGTTAGTAAAACTAATTTTTTCCTTTTTTTTGTTATGAGCTGCGGACTTTTCCGACGTGAGTTTAATGTTGTCCTATCTGAATTTTGATTTATGGAAAAAAAAAAAAAAAAGAATTGTATGTCTTTCTCGTGGCTGGGGAAGATTGATGTAGTGGTGGCGCTGGGACGAGGTACTGAGTAAAAAAAAAAATGAAAATGATGATGTTAAATCTGATGATAATGATTGCACGAGGTGCCGATAAAACGGACGGAGGGGTTGAAAGTGGATATCACCGTGTTTGCTGAGGTGCACTTCCTAACTGTAGCCGGGTTAATAAAAAAGAAAACCTACCATGGTTGACATACGACCTGGAGTGGACCGACCTGCTTTATGGCGGGTGGTACATAAATCTACAATATGGCTTTTCATCCTGATGGTGTAGTCAGTGTGGTTTATGACCACTTGTTGTTTTTTTTATTATTTAATACGCCAAACATGTCTTTGTGACGGTCCATGAACATGGAAAAGATACATTTGTGACAGCGTTTTGTACATGTAAGGGGCAACTGGTAAAGAACAACGCTGTGGGAATGATTGTGAGTACATGACATTGAACATGATACAACTGTACTACAAAAAGGATAATGGGTTTAAGATAAGATAAGATAAGATAAATTTTATTCGTCCTTGTACAAGGAAATTTGTTTTGATCATTGAATACATAACAATACAGTTACAGAAGCAGAAAGTATGATACATAGCGCGCACACACACATATATACACACACACTGATAAATTAACTAAATTAACAAAATTAACAGTGCACACAATATGCTTCCCTAACTAAAACACATTGACCTGACACGCAGGACATAATTCAACTGTGCACAGATTACGATCAAGATGACGACATTATTGTAACATCCTAGTTGATGATGGAATAAACGATTTAAAGTAGCGCTCAGTTTTAGTTTTCTTTGACAACAGCCTTAAACTTCTTACAGATCTTATATATTCCTTGTTCAGGGGATGTTGGGTTCTGTAGTGTTATTGCAGGTTGGGGCTTTGATCTTGTATGTTCTACACTGTTATTGTTGTCAATTTTGTTTGTTCTTTTTTTTACCTTTTTTTTTTTTAGTGCGGGTCTGGTTGGGGGCGGGGGGGGGGGGAGTAAAGAAAGCACGACAGGAAAACAGTCCAAAGAGAGGAAAAAGCAAGACCGTAAACAGATTTAATGGGAACGATAGGTCAGAAGGAGAAACTACCAGAAACGTCCTCCAGCCATTCACAGGCCGGGGAGAGGGGGCGGGGGGGAAGAGGATTCGGTTTGTTAGGAGAAATAAAAAGCTGAGAAGGGTGGATGACTTTTTTTTCAATGTCTGGAGTACCGAGTGCCTGTTTGTTTTTGGTAATTTGTTTCTGAAGAGAGAGAGAGAGAGAGAGAGAGAGAGGGAAGGGGGTGTGGTGGGGACCCGAGCGGATGTGTACATTGGGAGATTTTGAATGTAAACTTTAAGATGTCGCAGTTCTTCTTCTTCTCTTATTTTCTTTTTTTTTTTCTTTTATTGAATTTTTGTAGTTTTTTCGCAAAATAGAATCAAGATAACTTCCTCCAGCTTTCGTGTGTTCTACAAGGCCAGATAGTGAAATGAAGAAAAAGCGAGGAGATTGCTGAATGTATGAAGGGCACAATCAACTGGATCTACCGATGGGAATTATCTGTTTATTATTTGTGTGTGCATATCACGATGGTAATCCATACTCCTGCCATTGATTGTTTGTTTGTTGTTTTTATGGGGTACGGAAGACAGAGCCGGTTTTTCACCTGTTATACAACGCATTGCGCAATAAGCCGCCGACCCCTGTTGGAAAACTGAGCCGGTTTTTGTTGTAGATATCTGTGATGTTTCCACTTTCTCTCACTAACTTTCTTCTGACACCAGCCGTGATGGGCACGGCACAAACACACTAAATAATCGACTATCTCTCTTCTATAAGTTATAACAAACGATATCTGTATTGCTTACATATATACAATAATTATTAATTCATTCAATAATAATAGGAACATAGGTCATACAATTTCATGTGAATTTCGATGGAATGAAGTTGATGCAAATCAGTACATGCTAATTAAATGGCTTCGTAATATTCAATTTCTAGCACATTTTATAAAACACATGGGAACATTCAGCATAAGGAAACCTCTCCTTTAGGGGTGTATGGCGCTATCTGGGCACTGGTTCTTCCTCTCTACCCTGGCTTGACTGCGCAGTTAGATCAACAGGTATCGGCAGGTACCAATAGGTCGGGAAGCCAAGACGCCACGATGTCGTAAATCAAAGGACAAGAAGTTGAGAAGCCAAGAAGGTGTTGTTCTTCCTCCTCTGTAGAAAAACAATCGCAAAGTCCTAATCCACTGCTGGAAGGCATGACTTCCATACCCACTCCATGACGGATATTCATCATTAACACTTTTAACCGCTGACACTGTTATAAGTCAGGCTGCAGCTCCCATACTCCATAGGCTCCCATATAGGCAATAGAATAAACGATCAATACAGTTTTAATGATATTTACACGTTCCCCACGAAGAATAACGCTCTCTCTAACAGACCCCATCCTATAAGGTTTCGTAACATATATATAACGGCGTTTCCGTGACTCTCTCAGAGGCAGTAGTTATACCAAAGTAAACCCACTAGATTTAGGTTCTACAATCATGAACATTAAGTAAAATACACATACATCGTACAATTAACTTACCACTCAGCAACAGCCCAAATGCCGACAAGATACCAAAGATACCACGCTCTGACAAAGGATGTTTGCGGGTTCCCTGACCTTCCCCACTCACAAGACTAGTACAAAGTTACAGTTGCAGTTGTGGTCTCCTCTTCGGCACGAAGCTGGTGAGTGCTCTCAGCGGTCTGAAGTTGGAAGGAGCGTTCGGGGATTTATACCCAGTCAGGTAGCGTCCCAAGACGCCCACCGAGTGTGCATTAGTTATCCTAATAGCCACCCCCGTCGACTCCACGTCAAATACTATTGAAACAGCTCTACCCCCCAAGCAATTCCCAGGTGATCTGATCGACAAGTACGGCGGTCAAGTAAACACTACCCTTTTCGGGTGTCAAAGCGCCTCAGTCGCATCCCATACTTTCCCCCTCTGGCCCACAACGACTCTGTCTCCCCGCCGTTAACTATCTTCCCACGCCAGTCATAGGCACAACATTATTATAACTACTAGTCACACCTTGCCAATCCATCACCCTGTTACAATCGCCCCCACTTAAGTCGATTTTCCCTGGCAAAATCGGCTAATAAAATTATTAATCTACTGGTAATCTAGATAGAGTGTCGGCCCATAGAGCGTCTCGCCCCCTGATGTTGCTGACTCGAAAGTTATATGGTTGCAGCGCCAGGTTCCATCTAGTTACCCTCGCGTTCTTCTGGTCTTTAGTTCGCATCCAAGTTAGAGGTCGGTGGTCCGTCTCTAACACGAAGTTTCTCCCATACAGATACGCCTGCAACTTACTAACGGCGAAAACTATGGCCAGGCATTCCTTTTCAATTGTTGAGTAGTTCTTCTCCGCGGGTTTCAACTTTCTGCTAACATATACAACTGGATACTTCGTACCCTCGTCTTCTTGAAGTAGGCAGCCACTCACTCCAAGGTTAGATGCGTCTGTCTGGAGAATCAGTTCCTTGTTCCAGTCTGGCATCCGTAGTATCGGCTCGGAACTCAAACAAATTTTTAGGGCATTGAACGCGTTCTCCTGCGCGTGTCCCCACGCGAACTTTGTGCCCTGGGACTTCTTTGTGAGGTCTGACAACGGCGCCGAGATTGCACTGTAATTTGGTACAAACTTCCGATAGTACCCCGTTAGCCCCAGGAAACTCCTCACTTGTGTCTTGGTCGTCGGTCGGTCACAGTCGACAATGGCTCGCACCTTACTCTCCTGCGGTCTTACAGTCCCCTGTCCCAGCTTATGGCCTAAGTACTCGACTTCTGTCATCCCTATTAGCGTCTTGGTAGGTCTAGCTTTTAAATTTGCCCGTCTCAGTCGCTCGAAGACATTCCGGCAACGTTCCAAGTGATCAGGCCAATTTGCACTGTGTATAAGACAGTCGTCTACAAATGCATCTACCCCTTCGCCAGCATCTTTTAATACTTTCCTCATGAGCCTGTTAAATGTGGCGGGGGATCCCTTCAACCCGAACGGCATGACCCTGTACTGGTATAGCCCAAACGGTGTGGCGAACGCCGTCAGGTGTTTATCTTCCTCGGCCATCGGAACTTGATAAAAGCCCTTTGTCAAGTCCAGCTTGGTGAAATATTTTGCCTCCGCTAGATTGGAAATAATGGCTTCTACCTCAGGCATCGGTTCGGCGTCATCGGCAGTCACAACATTTAGCCGCCTGTAGTCGTTGCAGAAACGATGTTGACCATCGGGCTTCTTAACTAATACAATTGGACTATTGTACGGGGACTCGGACGGTTCGATGATTCTGGCCGCAAGCATCTTGCCTACCTCAGCATTGACAGTTTCTCTAGTTGAGTACGGTAGTTGGTAGGGTCTTACCTTCACAGGTTTTTGATCTAGCAATGGGATTTTGTGCTTGATCAGGTCAGTGAGCCCCGGTACATCGGTAAATATATCTTTGTATTCTCCCATGAGCTCTTGCATCTGTTCTCTCTGATCCTGATCTAGCGTGTCCCCTAACTGTACATCCCTGTAGGTTTCGGTCTGTTCTAGCCTAGGCATGACTGTCTCCAGAGGCATCGAAGTCGTTTCCTCTCCTTCATCGGTCTCGTCAATTATAGCTGCAGCTATTGCCTCTGTGTTTTCCTGTTCGTCTTCCCTCTCAATATACTTCTTCAGCATATTCGCGTGATACAGTCGTCTCTTCCCCTTGACGTTCACCATGTAGTTCACTGACCCCCTCTGCTCTTCTACTTTGTAAGGCCCTTTCCAAGTCATCTGTAGTTTCGATCCGTCACTTGGGAGAAGTATGAGGACGGAATCGCCCACTTGGAATTTCCTCTGTTTGGCCCCCCTATCGTAGTATTTCTTCTGCCTGTGTTTTTCGACGCTGCTGTTCTCGGCTACGACTTTCATGGCATCCTCCAATCGTTCCCTCATATCTACCACGTATTCGTACGATGACCTCGTTTCTGACTCCGCTTCCCCAGTCCACAGATTCTTCAGTATTGCAAGTGGTCCTCTCACAGGGTGACCGAACACTAGTTCAAACGGCGAAAAACCTGTACTGGCCTGTGGGGTTTCGCGATACGCGAACAGCAGTGGACACAACATTCTGTCCCAGTCCTTGGGTCTGTCATGAGCTACTCGGCGAAGCATATTCTTCAGCACTCCGTTAAATCTTTCACACAGACCATTGGCCATCGCGTGGTAAGGCGAGCAGAATATCTGTTTCGTTTTGAGAAGTGCACTGACCTCTCTCATCAGCTCACCGGTAAACTGTGATCCCCTATCTGAAACTATTTCCTTTGGTATGCCTAACCGAGAAAATATTTCCATTAACGCTTCACTGACCTGCTCGGCTGATATCCCCCTTAAGGCTACGGCATCCGGGAAACGCGTGGCATAATCTACTAGCGTCAAAATATAACGCGATCTCCCATGTTCCGTACGCGGAAGTGGACCAACCAAATCTATGGCGACGCGCGAAAAGGGCGTGTCGATCAGGGGTGTCGGCACTAGGGGTACCTTTGTCACCCTACCTTTATTGGATGTCCTTTGACACGCGTCACACGATCGACAGAAACGACCTACGTCCGCACCTATCCCAGGCCAAAAGAACGACTGCATTATTCTGTCCTGTGTGCGCGAAATTCCTAAGTGTCCCCCGAACACTCCTTCGTGAGCTATCTTCATCAGCTCACTTCGGTACTGCTTAGGTACCAACAACTGCTCCACATCAGCACGTCCAGCCCCGGCCTTCTTTACCCGATAGTAAATTCCCTTACTCTCCTTTATGTGAGTACCTACCTCAGCCGATTGCTCCAACGTGGCTCTCTCCCTTAAAACTCTCAAAGTTTCGTCCTCTCTCTGGGCCCGGGCTATCTCACCTGGTGTGAGTTCCCCTATCTTGGCCCCTACCCTTACCTCCTCCGTTGAGTTGCCCTTGGCCTCCTCATTATCTGTGGTCTGACTCACTTTCGCACTCGCATTCTCACACTCATGCTCTTCCTTGTCAATCTCCACCTTACGAGATCGCGTGAGTACCACACTTATCTTCTCAAGAGACGCCCCCTTTATGTTTCCTATAATCAAATCGGCCACTGGGTCTTCCACTACTAGCGCTTTGAGAAGCCCAGTATAAAATGGGGTTTCTACCCACATTTCCGCGACAGGAGCAGACCTTCTCGTCCCGTCCATCAGGACATAACTCCTGTTCTTCCCAGTTAAGCTGTTAGGAGGCAGTTTGTCCCTTTTTATAATCGCACACGTGCATCCCGTGTCACGAAGGATAGTAATCTCTTTATCCCCTATCCTCCCCTTCTCCAAAAATGGAGCGGATAAATCATTCTCCGGGACATCGTCTTCGGGCTCATGTTCTGTCGAACCTTCTAACTCAATACTCTTACCTTCCGTCTCCCAAGAAATGAAGGTCTGTGGCCCAACACTCTGCTCAGCCCCTGGTTGAGTATTCGCCCTGCCCGATGACTCCCACTGACTGTCATCGGCTTCCTCATCGCTGGTTAGTACGACTGCGGTCGTCTCTTTCTGTCTCTTCCTACAGAATCTCGCAATATGGAGAAGTGACCCACACACAAAACAACCACGCCCACTCTCACGCTGGGACTTACCTCGGTTGTCCTCGACAGTGGCAGCAGCACCCTTCTTCGTCCTGCCCTGGTCACACTGCCTACTCAGGTGATTGGGAGAGCCACAGTTGAAGCATACGGGTTTACTCACTCCTAAACCCTTACTTCTGCTCTCCTCAACCTTCTTACCTGACTTCTGCTGTTGCTCCAGCCCTCGCTTCGACTGATGAGCCTCACTATACAAGTCCGCCATCTCAACTAACTCATGCACGGACTTGGGGTCCCTCTCTTTCAAATATATGGAAAGATTACAGTCGACAATCTTCAACATCTGCTCCCTGACTAACAGATCCGTAATCCCTTCCATAGTTCTCTCTGCCTCTGAGAGGTCTACCCACCTCTCAAAATATCTCTGCAATCTCACGGACAGCTGCGTATAAGTTTCGTCCTTATCTAGACGACTCTCCCTAAACTTACGCCTATAACCCTCTGCCGTGAGGTGATACTTCTTGAACAACACCTTCTTTACCTTCTCGTAATCCCTACTGTCTTCATCGCTGAGACCGGAATAAACATCTAACGCCCTGCCAGTTAACAATGCCCCTAACATGTCTGCCCAGGTGTCTTCTTCCCAATCATTTGCCTGCGCGAGCCTTTCAAATCTTTTCAAATACGAGTCGAGATCCTCGCGCGAGTCATCAAAAATGGCAATTTTAGGTGCCTTCGGGGCAGCAGATTTTCCATTCCCTTTACCATTGTGACACCCGTTTTTGGCTAGTTCCCGTTCGCATTCCATTCTCTCCCTTTCAAATTGTCTTTCCTTCTCCTTTTCTTCTCGTTCGCGCCCCTTTTCTTCTCGTTCGATAGCCCTTTGTTCTCGGTTTTGGGCTTTCTCTTCGTCCCACCTAATTTTGAATTCCTCATCACTAATGCCTTCTTGTCTGGCAAGCTTCAGTGCGCCCAGATAGTCCATCAGCAATTGACCTGTAAACAAAGCTAACAATAAAGCGTGGATCGTAACTGTGAAGTTAACAACAATATTCCTGCAATAGCAAACAACAATTTTCTCTGTGACAAAAGATAAAATTGAACAGTCAATGCACAGGTAAAATCAGAGCATGTCGCAGGCACTAAATGTCAATCTCTCTCACTCGCCTCAGGGCAGATGACCTGTCCACACAATCACACAATAGCCCCTTGACACGACCCAGATCAAAATTAAATGTTATTTACTAGCAGGATCCCACTTCTGACACCATTGTGATGTTTCCACTTTCTCTCACTAACTTTCTTCTGACACCAGCCGTGATGGGCACGGCACAAACACACTAAATAATCGACTATCTCTCTTCTATAAGTTATAACAAACGATATCTGTATTGCTTACATATATACAATAATTATTAATTCATTCAATAATAATAGGAACACAGGTCATACAATTTCATGTGAATTTCGATGGAATGAAGTTGATGCAAATCAGTACATGCTAATTAAATGGCTTCGTAATATTCAATTTCTAGCACATTTTATAAAACACATGGGAACATTCAGCATAAGGAAACCTCTCCTTTAGGGGTGTATGGCGCTATCTGGGCACTGGTTCTTCCTCTCTACCCTGGCTTGACTGCGCAGTTAGATCAACAGGTATCGGCAGGTACCAATAGGTCGGGAAGCCAAGACGCCACGATGTCGTAAATCAAAGGACAAGAAGTTGAGAAGCCAAGAAGGTGTTGTTCTTCCTCCTCTGTAGAAAAGCAATCGCAAAGTCCTAATCCACTGCTGGAAGGCATGACTTCCATACCCACTCCATGACGGATATTCATCATTAACACTTTTAACCGCTGACACTGTTATAAGTCAGGCTGCAGCTCCCATACTCCATAGGCTCCCATATAGGCAATAGAATAAACGATCAATACAGTTTTAATGATATTTACACGTTCCCCACGAAGAATAACGCTCTCTCTAACAGACCCCATCCTATAAGGTTTCGTAACATATATATAACGGCGTTTCCGTGACTCTCTCAGAGGCAGTAGTTATACCAAAGTAAACCCACTAGATTTAGGTTCTACAATCATGAACATTAAGTAAAATACACATACATCGTACAATTAACTTACCACTCAGCAACAGCCCAAATGCCGACAAGATACCAAAGATACCACGCTCTGACAAAGGATGTTTGCGGGTTCCCTGACCTTCCCCACTCACAAGACTAGTACAAAGTTACAGTTGCAGTTGTGGTCTCCTCTTCGGCACGAAGCTGGTGAGTGCTCTCAGCGGTCTGAAGTTGGAAGGAGCGTTCGGGGATTTATACCCAGTCAGGTAGCGTCCCAAGACGCCCACCGAGTGTGCATTAGTTATCCTAATAGCCACCCCCGTCGACTCCACGTCAAATACTATTGAAACAGCTCTACCCCCCAAGCAATTCCCAGGTGATCTGATCGACAAGTACGGCGGTCAAGTAAACACTACCCTTTTCGGGTGTCAAAGCGCCTCAGTCGCATCCCATACTTTCCCCCTCTGGCCCACAACGACTCTGTCTCCCCGCCGTTAACTATCTTCCCACGCCAGTCATAGGCACAACATTATTATAACTACTAGTCACACCTTGCCAATCCATCACCCTGTTACAATATCGACTATGTTGTTTTCGAATTTCAGATCGATTAGCCTGATGTACCAACCCTAAAATCACTGGACTGTATAAACATGATAGATCTTTTGATAGACTCAGGATGCTAACACACAACAGGAAAAGTCACAAACTGACTGCCACTTTACATCGCCTCATCCAAACATATTTCTGTTCATCGGAAAAACTCGCAGAAGAACAGCTACGAACTGACATAACGGTCAGATCATCCTATATCAGTACCACAATGTTCCCTGTGAGACGCTTAGGTGAGCGTGAGAGAATTAGGGAGACTCTCATTACTGAGTACAATGAGCAAAGGCTGTCCCAGGCAGAGTTTATGCATAAAATGGCTCTCAAGATGCTACCCGTCAAGTTGTGAGGCTCCTTTTAATATTTTAAAACAATTTTTATCATGGTTTTAACAGCTGTCATATAAACATTATCCTGCTCAAAATCCGACTTCTGTCTCCCCATGGTGAGCAGGGGGCAACACGTATCAAGACCGTTTCAATCAGCTGTTATAATTACATGCATTTAATTCTTACAAAATTCACCAGAAAAAAAGCAAAGAAACAGTCTCGAAAAGTGGTGAACGGAAGAGGTTGACTAGTCGTTAGAAAAATTAAGTATCGATATGCCAAAAACCGGCTCAGACTTCCAACAGCTTTTACCAGCTACCTTTGAAGTTTTGAACAATAGGATTAAAAATCCGGCTCAGTTTTCCAACAGCTTTTACCAGCTACCTTTGAAGTTTTGAACAATAGGATTAAAAATCCGGCTCAGTTTTCCAACAGCTTTTACCAGCTACCTTTGAAGTTTTGAACAATAGGATTAAAAATCCGGCTCAGTTTTCCAACAGCTTTTACCAGCTACCTTTGAAGTTTTGAACAATAGGATTAAAAATCCGGCTCAGTTTTCCAACAGCTTTTACCAGCTACCTTTGAAGTTTTGAACAATAGGATTAAAAATCCGGCTCAGTCTTCCAACAGCTTTTACCAGCTACCTTTGAAGTTTTGAACAATAGGATTAAAAATCCGGCTCAGTTTTCCAACAGCTTTTACCAGCTACCTTTGAAGTTTTGAACAATAGGATTAAAAATCCGGCTCAGTTTTCCAACAGCTTTTACCAGCTACCTTTGAAGTTTTGAACAATAGGATTAAAAATCCGGCTCAGTTTTCCAACAGCTTTTACCAGCTACCTTCGAAGTTTTGAACAATAGGATTAAAAATCCGGCTCAGTTTTCCAACAGCTTTTACCAGCTACCTTTGAAGTTTTGAACAATAGGATTAAAAATCCGGCTCAGTTTTCCAACAGCTTTTACCAGCTACCTTTGAAGTTTTGAACAATAGGATTAAAAATCCGGCTCAGTTTTCCAACAGCTTTTACCAGCTACCTTTGAAGTTTTGAACAATAGGATTAAAAATCCGGCTCAGTTTTCCAACAGCTTTTACCAGCTACCTTTGAAGTTTTGAACAATAGGATTAAAAATCCGGCTCAGTTTTCCAACAGCTTTTACCAGCTACCTTTGAAGTTTTGAACAATAGGATTAAAAATCCGGCTCAGTTTTCCAACAGCTTTTACCAGCTACCTTTGAAGTTTTGAACAATAGGATTAAAAATCCGGCTCAGTTTTCCAACAGCTTTTACCAGCTACCTTTGAAGTTTTGAACAATAGGATGAAAAATCCGGCTCAGTTTTCCAACAGCTTTTACCAGCTACCTTTGAAGTTTTGAACAATAGGATGAAAAATCCGGCTCAGTTTTCCAACAGCTTTTACCAGCTACCTTTGAAGTTTTGAACAATAGGATGAAAAATCCGGCTCAGTTTTCCAACAGCTTTTACCAGCTACCTTTGAAGTTTTGAACAATAGGATTAAAAATCCGGCTCAGTTTTCCAACAGCTTTTACCAGCTACCTTTGAAGTTTTGAACAATAGGATTAAAAATCTGGCTCAGTTTTCCAACAGCTTTTACCAGCTACCTTTGAAGTTTTGAACAATAGGATTAAAAATCCGGCTCAGTTTTCCAACAGCTTTTACCAGCTACCTTTGAAGTTTTGAACAATAGGATTAAAAATCCGGCTCAGTTTTCCAACAGCTTTTACCAGCTACCTTTGAAGTTTTGAACAATAGGATTAAAAATCCGGCTCAGTTTTCCAACAGCTTTTACCAGCTACCTTTGAAGTTTTGAACAATAGGATTAAAAATCCGGCTCAGTTTTCCAACAGCTTTTACCAGCTACCTTTGAAGTTTTGAACAATAGGATGAAAAATCCGGCTCAGTTTTCCAACAGCTTTTACCAGCTACCTTTGAAGTTTTGAACAATAGGATTAAAAATCCGGCTCAGTTTTCCAACAGCTTTTACCAGCTACCTTTGAAGTTTTGAACAATAGGATTAAAAATCCGGCTCAGTTTTCCAACAGCTTTTACCAGCTACCTTTGAAGTTTTGAACAATAGGATTAAAAATCCGGCTCAGTTTTCCAACAGCTTTTACCAGCTACCTTTGAAGTTTTGAACAATAGGATTAAAAATCCGGCTCAGTTTTCCGGTACCCGTTTTTATCTATCACTCGGTTTTTCCATGAGAAAGTGAGTGAGTCAGTCAGTCAGTCAGTGAGTGAGTGAGTGAGTCAGTCAGTCAGTCAGTCAGTCAGTCAGTCAGTCAGTCAGTCAGTCATTCATTCAGTCAGTCAGTCAGTCAGTCAGTGGGTGGTGAGTGAGTGAGTGAGTGAGTGAGTGACCAACTGTCTTTGCCCTCACCCCGTGTCCACAGCTCCATATTCTCACAATATTTATTTTCATGTTCCCAGAAAGGCTTCACCGGAGCCAAACCAGCATTTTATTTAAATTCATCATCACTGAAAAATGCTGGCCAAGTATTGTCAAGAGTTTAAAGTGATCAAATATTGTCGAAGTCCCAGAAACGAAAGCCACAAATTGGCAGTAAGATAGCAAGGAATATCAAAATAGATTTGAGAGAAAGGGCCAAAGGTGGCAGGCTGCTGGATAAAGTATTTTCTTTTCCCCCTAAGTTTGGTGTGTATTTGGGGAGCTGGATTTTTTTTGGGGGGGGGGGGGGGTCGAGAAAGAGCCCAAAAACGTCTCATTTAGAAGTAACTACACATACAAGAATGTTTTTTTTTTTGTTATTTCTTTGTTTTGTTTTGTTTACTTTTTTGTTTATTTTTATTGTTGTTGTTGTCTAGTGCAATAAAATTGCTGCTGTTATTGTTGTTGTTGCTGTAACTACTGCTGCTGGAAAAAGGTAAATAAAACCAAAATGTGTCAATGCTTAACCTTAAATAAAAAGTGTACTTTGGTCCACCCCCCCCCCCCACACCTCCACGGGTCCAAGATTGTTTTTCGTGTACTGGGAGCACCCGCCCCTCCGAGCTGACGTACTTCGTGCATAGCCCCCAGTGGGAAAAGTAAAATATTATAGCACTGCTGTGGGATCTTTGGGGTGATTACTTCCCTTGCCCTTGCGTGGTTTGGTCACAGAGTGCCGCTAACAACAAATACCTGGATACATTGTACTGCTCGTATTCAAAAGCAGTGGGAGCCCCTAACTCCTCCGTCCCGTAGCAACAATGATAGACCACTTGACCTGCGAAAGCCAGATCGCCAACAATAGTTTAATTGAAGACACGTGGGACTTCGCTCAAGTTTCAATGAAATATAAAGTGAAATTTGATTCCTCTATAGATCGGACGCTGTGTAAGGGATTAGGGTGGGCGAATCTAACAATACTCAGTTCTGGACGATAATATTATGTAGAAGATTATTTGCGACTGGGTATCGATATTGATCTTCGTTTGAGTGTCGGATTTAGCGTTTGTGAGGCCCAAAGCCATAAACATAAAGCTTGAAGGTCCCTAGTTAAAATGTTACATCAGAGGGTTCCACAAAGATGCAGCAAAACCATATTAAGAAATTTAGAAGTGAGAGGTATACTAGAATGCATGTTCGGTGGATTTTGAAAATTACTTAAATTACTTACCAAATTAATAATGTGACTAGCCGACCCCGGCAAGATCAATCTTGCAATGTTCCTTGTACCAAGCCCCACTGCATATCAAGATCTAGGTCACATTAACAACAACATTTGGATTTGATGCAAGGACTAATAGATCTTTTTGTTACACCACAATTCCTTGCAGAATGCAATCATGTCCACACATGTGATAAGGCCATAGAGATGGATAAGGCTGACTTTCGGCCAGCATGACACATGTGTAAAAAGTGACGTAGAACACAATTTCCGGTCATACTTTTCGATTCTACTCGATAAAAATCCGTCTGTCTTTCATGGCTCAAATTATTTGTAAGTAAGTAATAGTAAAGACTGAATTTTATCCAAGACAGATGTGGCCACGCAACTCATCGTCCAAATACTGAGACAGTATGCAAAGTATCATACTTTTGGGCCACGTAGTCGAGAAGTTTTATCTTCTAACATGTTCACCCTCTGGCTCCATTATAACTAGATAATAAGATTTGATAAGCTCAAGCAAAATATTTTTTTTAAAAGCCCTTTTGAGGGATGAGAAGGAGAGGAAAATGAGGAAGAGAAAGAAAAAAGATGCAGAAGAGGAAGCGGAAGATTTGGCAGAAGACGGCAAGTTCGTGATGACGAAAAAAGAAAATTTAACTGGGCAAGACTTATTCTATAAAGAGATGTTAAAAAGGGAAGTACTTGTCCTAACTTAATGATTGTGCAGTCTTTTTGTTTCGCTAAAACGACAGAGTTCCATAATAAATATGATAGATCTTTTAGACCTCTCAAATATCGGAATTGGCGTGCACGTATGTGTATCGAAACTGGACGAATTTTGACTGCACGAATAACTGAAACCCTAAAAAGAAAAACACACACACACACAAAAAAAAAAAAACGATATTTCGGCACGGAAAATGTCCACCATCAATTTGTAACCGTTCAATGAAAATGAGAAAAATACTGCTGTGAAGGAGTTTTGGAGTACCCAACTGTAGTCAGAGCTCTTCAACTTTAGATGAGAACTCACTGGGGAGTGGACCGGTCATTAGACGGAGTAGAGCGCTATTGGGCAGAGAACGAACTGGATAATTGAAGGATGTCTCTCTCAAGTGGCCTGGTAAAAGAAGAAACATGCGTGGCATATCTGCCGGGCTATGTGAAAACACAGTATGAGCCATTCCGGGCTAAATTCACGTTTCAAACATTTCAAGTAAACAATTACGTACACAACATAGAAACGGACATATGGATGTCGGCAGAGAGAAAGAAAGAGAGAGAGAGAAAGAAAGAGAGAGAGAGAGAGAGAGAGAGAAAGGCAGAGACAAAGACACAGAGAGAAAGACAGAGAAAGAGAGACAAACACACACATACACAAAAGGAGAGACACACACACATATATACACAGAGAGAGACAAATACACACACACACAGAAGGAGAGAGACACACACATATACACAGAGAGAGAGAAAAACACACACACACACAGAAGGAGAGAGACACACACATATACAGAGAGAGAGAGACAAACACACACACACACACACAGAAGGAGAGAGACACACACATATACACAGAGAGAGACAAACACATACACACAGAAGGAGAGAGACACACACATATACACAGTGAGAGACAAACACACACACACAGAAAGAGAGAGAGACACACACATATACACAGAAGGAGAGAGATATACATACACACACACAGAAGGAGAGAGACACACACATATACAGAGAGAGAGACAAACACACACACACACAGAAGGAGAGAGACACACATATACAGAGAGAGAGAGACAAACACACACACACACACAGAAGGAGAGAGAGACACACATATACACAGAGAGAGACAAACACACACACACAGAAGGAGAGAGACACATATATACAGAGAGAGAGAGACATACACACACACACACACAGAAGGAGAGAGACACACACATATACACAGAGAGAGAGACACACACACACATATACACACAGAGAGACAAACACACACACACACAGAAAGAGAGAGAGAGACACACACACATATACACAGAGACAAACACACACACATAGAAAGAGAGAGAGACACACACATATACACAGAGAGAGACAAACACACACACACACAGAAAGAGAGAGACACACACATAGAGACAGAGAGAGAGAGACAAACAGACACACACACAGAAAAAGAGAGAGACACACACACACACAGAGAAAAGAAGAAACACACACACACACACACCTACACACACATAATACACACAGAGAGAAAGAGACGGAGAAATGTTATGGTCAACCTTCCTACCAGACTTATAATTCTTTACGCCTAATAGTTTCTCTGGGTAATGAGAACATGAAAACTGAAAAAGAAGTGAGGGGGGGGGGGGGAGGGGAGGGGAGGGGAGGGGAGGGCAGATGATGCACGCACAACGCGAAATGTTTCTTGTAGAACTTTGTTATTGGTAGTTACGTTTGTTGTTGTTTTTTTCCCGTGACACGGCAGAATTATATTCTGTAGACAATATTCCGAGGCAGAATTATATTACATGTATACGGACATTATTCCGAGGCAGAATTATATTACATGTATACGGACATTATTCCGAGGCAGAATTATATCACATGTATACGGACATTATTCCGAGGCAGAATTATATCACATGTATACGGACATCATTCCGAGGCAGAATTATACTATATTACCATTTTTCCGGGGCAGAATTATATTATTTTGACATTCCTAGACATAATTATAATTATTATACAGACATTGTTCCGAGGCAGAATTATACTATATTATATTTCTTTTTTCTTCTTCTCTCCATCGTCCTTGTCGTTACTGTCAATACTGATTGTGGTGAGTCATGCTTGTCAACGTTGCTGTTCTTGTTTTTGTTAACACCAATTGTTGTTCTCATTATTATCATCATCATCATTACTAACATAATCATCAATCTCCGCACCCACCCCTAAATTTTCACCTATTCAACCCTCACCCACCCACACACACGCACACGCACGCACACACACACACACACACATTCCCCCCGCCCATGAAAGTACGCGTGGAGGGCGAGGATTTCCCACGGCTGGTCCCACCAGCGACAAATCCCAGCCGTGTCAAAGTTCAACAATTGTCAGTCAAAATAGTCTTTTATTTTCACTTGTTTCCATCACCAGTGAATTTTCTGTCATTCCTCTACACCCCCCCCCCCCCCTTCCCACTCCAGCCTGGCACTCCTCTCCCATTTTCCCTCCTTTAAAAAAAAAAAAAACACCAATCCCTATTTTTCTCTCCCCTGGTGTCCGCATTCCCAGCTATTCACGAGACACGCGCTATAACATTTTTGTCGTTCTTGTCAGTTATGGCTTTTATTCTACTGCGATAAAAATATCCGAATTGGTCCCTTTCATTGGAAACGGATTCTGAATTTCAACTAAATGGACAAAAAAGGCACCATAGTCTTCGCCGTTTGCCTGGAGCTCCCTGGAACAACACAACAACGCGAAGTAAGAAAAGAAGGGGAATGAAATTGACATTGCGCAATTTATTTAAACTAGCGGCCCGCTGACTCGGGGATACCCAGATGTGATTTTTTAAAGCTGAGTTTCGATCACCAGTGTGTAAACTGAGACGCCGAATGAAATTTCCCGTCGCAGTTTTTAATATTCTACTGGAAGAAAATGTGTCTTTTTTTGCCGCTCAAAATGTCGGAGCATCTTCTTTTGTTTAACTCAGTTGTGGTTCAAAATCAAGAAAGTATTAAAAAATATAGCGAACTTAAGACCTTTTAAAATAATAATGTCTATGTACACCTTTACGTCTTTCTATGTGTGATATAACATTTTGTAAAATTTAAGGCTCAGCGGTTAAAAAGCCTTTCATGATGACATGATGACATTGGAGTTTGGACATTTAAAGTGTGATGGTGATGATGATCAGAATATTTGTTTTTCCGGTTGTGTTTTATGATGTTTGTGTACAATTTAGCCAGTAAAAACGAAACTTTCCGCGTTTTTCATTTTCGATTACTCAAACTTTCGTCGTTTCTACCGGAACTGTTGTCTTCATCATATCTGGCATGTTTTGGATGTTGTGATAAACAATTTTTGAAAACGTGATCATTAACTAGTGAGTGAGTGAATCTGTCGGACCTGCCACTTTTCGTAAAAATAAATTTGCAACCCTCTAGTGCTAAGTGATGATCCACACTTGAAACACATTACCTGACTGCCAAGGAAGCGCTTCCTTAGTAGAAACAATACCTTTTATTATGGCTTTTCATTAAACAAAATCTTTTTTTTCTTTAATTTGAAGAGGCGTTGTGACATTTCAAACCGCAGTTATAAAAATTATTTCAAAGACTAAAAAAACATCCATCTAGAGAACTAATTCACCAGCTCTGAGATCCCCTCCCCCCCCCCCCCCGAGATCTGATTCCTCCCCCCCCCCCCCCCGCACTGACACTTAGACTCGTCTTTGAGTCATATTTCTTTTTACAGGAAAAGTATAATATAATAAACGGAACTGTCTCTACTGCAACATTTCAAATGGCTAATGGCCAGAGTTCTGTAGCTGGAACACTTTCTCAAAAACAGACAAAAGAAAGAAAGAAAATTGTTCTTAATGCATTTCTGCCGCCCTAGGGGAAAAAGAAACAAAAACACGTAACTGACAGCGTGGCCTGTTTCTACTTTATTGTCTGCACGAACTTATCTCATACATAATTCCCTTTTTGTCAAAAGCGGATAAATGTATGTGCTACCGAAATAGTAGTTTGTAGTGTGGGAAACCGACGTAAGTGACTGTTCATAATCAGAAATAATAAAGTAGAAAAATGTCATGTTGTCAGTTACATCTTTTTTCCATAGGGCGGCAGATTCGTTTTTCTTATTTGTATATGTTTGTTTGTTTGTATTTATGTTTGTTTGTTTGTTTTCCATTTATTTTGACCATTTTTAAAATTAGTTTTCTTACTTCCAGAATTTTTCTTTGTGTGTGTGTGTGTGTGTGTGTGTGTGCGTGTCTCAACAGGTGAGATAAATCTAAATGAACTCACCGTGATCTTTGTCTGGAACTTTATTGATATCAAGTTTGAGTTTCGACTTGGAGTTTGGAGAAAAGACGTCGACACGATAACGGTCACATTGGGCTAAGCTAAGAAGAAACAAGACGATGGGCAGATTATTGCGGAATGATAGGACAGAAGGAGATTCTACCACAAGCGCCCGCCAACCACCCGCTATCGATGCCAAGAGACAATGGAGGAACAAACAGCCTCCCCTTTACATCCAACCGGTGCGAACTGCTTTGTCTTATAATTGTTTATTAACTTTACACTCAAGTAGTTTTCCGTAGGGAAAAATGAACAACATGAAATCACCCAGTGCTGACCCTAGTGCGAAATTGCCCGAAGTTCGAATCCCATTCATGGCCTATGAAAGGACAATAATGAAAAGATTATGGGATGGCATCATATGGCGCCAAGTGTTTCAGTACGAAATCTCACGTTTGTGCGGCTTCTCAAAACAAACTTTTTGCGCCGAAATGAGAGAATCATCAATTACTGGGTTATTTCCCCTGAATCAACACTGACTGCAGTAACAGTCACTGTTGTCGTTGGGGAGAGATCCGTTCAAGTCCGCATGGTCGGAAATATGGGTTCGGGGGGGGAGGGGGGGGGTGCCCTGAACGATAGAAAACATACACGTGGAAGGGGAAAGGGGAGGGGGGAGATCTGGGCAGCCTACGTACTGTTTTCAATTATGGTAAAACATTGGCAGTTCCACTGTGCCATTTACCACTTTATGTGACTGTTTCATTTGTGTTTACGTTTCAATCTATTTAATTTTGTTGTTGCTGTCGTTCTATTTGTCGCAACGACTGTTGTTGCAGATGTTTTCATTATTGTAGCAGCTGCTCTTTTCATATTTCAGAAAAATAATTTTTGTTTGGGCATGGAATCCTTGTTTGTAGTCTCCGCAACTATTTCCTAAATTACCCCTATAAAACTTGATACAATTCCGGGCAAATTCTATATTAGACCATTAGATCTTTTTGTAAATTCTATATAAAACTTCAAGAAATTCTTGGTAACTTCTAAAATGAATTTAAATCATTAAATTCTTGGTAAATTCTGCATAAAACTTCATTGAATACTTTGTAATTTCTGCCTAGAAAATAAAAATAGCAACTATAAAAAACCAGTACGATATATTTCGTGAAATCCACATGTTCATTAAATTCTTCATAAATTCTACAACTGTAAACCGTCGTTAAATCTTTTGTAAATTCTGTGGCCTTCGAAATTCTGTACTATTATATTGAATTCTTGGTAAACTCTATACATAAAACGTCATTAAATTCTTTGTAGATTCCACATTGCAAAACTTCACTAATTCAAATTCTTTGTACATGTATTTTCTACGTTAGAATCAAATAAGAGAGGAAAAAAAAAAAGCTATGCGAATAAAGAACAATGAGTCATGCATGCTCACCGTTGTTCCTTCCCAACCCCGCCCCCCCCCTCCCTGCTCATCTACTGAGCGTGAGAGGTTCTAAATCGGGCAGTCACACAGAGGGTCCAGGGTCTGTTGGGGGTGGGGGTGGAGGTGAGCAGGACAGTGCAGGCATTTCATGTCGGGGGGGCCACCTGTCCTTGCCATACCCGTGCGCGTGGGAGTTGTACCCAGAGCGAGTACCCAGGCTCATTCTCACGGCAGCAGATAGACGAGACATACACAAGCATAGAAACCACACTCACTCATGCATTTTATCACTTATCATAATACCCACTAGGTCATACACACTGGCACTCTTTATATACACACACATACACGTAGTAAGTAGTGGTGCCGATAGTGGCTACGACGAAAGTAGTTGGATGGCTCAAAATCATCTGACTCGTTCATACAAATACGGCAGAAAATCGGGGTAATTTGGAGATGGAGAGTTGCAGTGAAAGTCAAGTGTGAGCTGGTCAGATGAGAAGATGAGGTCGTGGTTGGGTGGATTGATCAGCGGGTGGTCAAACGGTAGAGTGACCGGTTTATAAAGGCATAGGTGAGGGGCCAAATGGATGGATCCATAGTATACCGTATGGAAAGTCCCGAACTTATCAGTTTATGATGATGGTTATTGCAAGATTGCTCTAGAATAGATAGATAGATAGATAGATAGATAGATAGATAGATAGATAGATAGATAGATAGATAGATAGATAGATAGATAGATAGATAGATAGATAGACGGACGGGCGGAAGGACGGATGGATGGACAGACAGACAGACAGACAGACAAACGAACGGATGGATGAATGGATCGATGGGTTTGCCAGCTAATCTCATCCTTGTGCCACTCCTCAAACTACAAACTATTTTAACACTCCGGTTTAAAACGACAGAACTTTGAGCACAAAGTAAAAAAAAAAAAAAAATCTCCCTCTTTCTGTCTTCGCTATATTTACAAGCAAGAGTCATCGTGGTATTTTTGCCCGCACCCACCGCGGCTGCCACGGCGGCCACCACAAGTGCGTGGCAATGACTCCAACTTCCGCACAGACACACGCAGGCCCGAGAGACATCAAGTGGTGAGTGCTGATAAAATAAATCATGCGACGCGCACGAAGATAGAAGGAAATAAATCAACAGCCTGGTTTTTTTTTTTTTTTGCACGAAAAGGAAAAGTCGGGTTGTTCCATGGAAATGATTTTGAAATTGCCAGAATTTAAGAAAAGTTGTTGCCTTCTAAGTACGTTCACTTTGAACATTGTGACACATTGTAAACTATAGCGATAAATTAAGAGACTTTACGGCATCACAGAGCCCCTTTCTCTTCTCTAACCTTCAATCAGTTGCAGTTGTAGCCTATACACTTTTCATCGACGATCCTGGCAAAAATATGTACTATCGTCTAAAATTCATCTAGGCATTAAGAATGTTAAAATGTTCATTTTCATTGGTTTTCACTTTCGACCAGAAATGCTCCAATAACTGCATTGAAAAGGGTTCTGAAGGAAATCAAAATTTTGCGTCACTAAATGACTTGCTTCCGGGCACACATTGCTGCAAACTTTCATGCGCAGAATCCTAAGCTGAAGAAGATACAGAGGAGATGAGTTTAGGTGACATTCCAAAGTAGACAGTATAGCAACATTTCTCAAGACTGTTAATGTTTACCTTATTTGGACTGAAAACAAAAAAAACAGGAAGGGGGGGGGGGGGAGGAAGGAGTGTTTTCTCATTCTTTTTATTTTAATTCCATTGGTTGTTCTGGGTGAAAAAACAAAGTCGGGGGGGGTGGGGGGGGGGAGGAAGAGAGCATTCCTCTTTTTTTTTTTTTTGCCGGATATTTCAGGAATAACCTGGGACCGAAGCAGAACATTGGTGGAACGTGTGAATTTATAATCATGTATTATTTAGCTCTTTTGTGGTCTGGCATCGCAAACTAATATTCATTGCGTAAACAACAACAGCACTGTGAAAGTTGAAAACATCCAAAAATAAATTTTGCATCCAATATTATTGTCTCTGTCTTTCCAAGAGCATTTATTTAATTTGGCTGTCTCAAGCACCCTTTCCGTGGAACTATTCTTTCACACCCTCATCTTGCACGCGCGTCCACCTGTTTTCTATTGAGTGAAAGGGGGAAATGTTTTTACTTGAGAAAGTCGCGTGGGAGACTAGGGGAAGTTTTTGCGCGTCGAGCATCCCATGCCATCACGGCCTGGATCAATCTCTCCCCCCCCCCCCCTCCCTGACATACACACACACACACCTGTTTCTACCTTTATCAAACAAACAACCCTCCTCCCAATCCCAAGTGCCCACCCACCACGCCCACTCTTCGTTCACCCCACCCACCACGCCCACTCTTCGTTCACCCCACCCACCACGCCCACTCTTCGTTCACCCCACCCATCCCACTTTTTTCTTTTTTAATTTTAATTCCCTTTAATTCCGATTCCTACCAAAGAACTAGACAAATTAAAAAAAAAAAAAAACGCCCCTAACTGGCAAACTGCAGCAGTGGATCTGGCCAGGTGCGGCCACCACAACTCTGACAGGCCAAATCTGGCGTAACCGGCAAGATGATCGGAGAGGAATGAAGACGATTTTTTTTTTTTTTTAAATGTTACATTAGCCCATGCCTTTCGCTTTTAAAACGTATCGGTCTCATTCTTATAATATGTTGGCTCTCTGTGCTAATGAGGAAAACTACGGAATGCTACATGAGAAGCTGCCAAGCGTGGGAATGTGACTGTGTACATTTGTACACAATGCGGCAGCTGGTGTAGACAAAAACTGGCTTTCTCGTTTGCCAGGCTCTAAAAGGAATTCAAAATATTATTTGGATCTATATGTGTTATGTTACTTATTATTATTAATATCGTTGTTCGTAATATTATTATCATAGCATTCCTGTCACAATAACGAATAAACAAATAGGTGTACACATAAATAAGTAAGTAAATGAAAAAAATAATTAAATGAATTGAAATAAACAAACACAAAAAGGGTTTTCTTTTAATCAAAAAGAAGAAATTGAAATAAAATTAATTAATTAAGTAAAAAGACAGAAAGAAAGAAAGAAAGAAAGCCAGCGGAGGATGATTTTATCAATATATCAAAGGTCAGCACTGCCCATTTTGCTTTCCTTAGCGCAGACTGTTGAGACTTAAAATACTTGTACAGTATACCAGGTGGTCAGCTGGCTGATTTCATTTTACGGATTGCTAGATCACTCTGACAGTGCAATGTTTCGTGGACCTGCAGTTTAGTAATACCTACCAATCAGCTAATTAGTTCATTAATTGATTTATTCATTCGTTGATCTTCCACAGATTTTATCTCAATGGGTTTGATTTTGGGGAGATTTTTTTTTTTTGTTGTTGCTGTTTTTTTTTTGTTTTTTTTGGGGGGGGGGGGGAGGAGCGGTTGAATAGGCAATGAGCTCATTTTAAATAAAATTAGCAAAAGCAGTGGGTGACAAATTCTTCCAAGTTTTATTAGGGGAGGGGGGGGGGCGAGGGATATTTGTTTGGTTTATTCCACAGAAAGTTATGAGACATGTCGCTTCTATTTGTTTTAAATTAATTTTAGGTTTCCTGTAGTTTTCACGGGAAAGTGAATGTCCTGCCAAATTTCCCTATTGTATGGCTTTGCTGAATAAATTATAGGTGTCATTTTTTTTTGGGGGGGGGGGGGGGTTAGTTTCTTATTTTTATTACTATTTTATATTGCCTTTCCACTGTAGCCAATTTCTAGCCAGTTTAACCCTGAGGTCTCCATTTAAATAAATATTTCGTAACAAATTCAAGAAGCTTATTTACCAGCAACAGCTGTCGTAGTCAACACGCTTGCACCAGTGATCTAAAAATTTCACAGAGTGGCTCCACTATTGATTCTAGTTTATAATTTATAATACATGACTGTGGTAAGCATCGGCTAAATTCTTGTTGCGTCTGCGACACCCGGTAGATCAGATCTCACCAAGTCACAAATCAAAAGGTCGGCGCCCCCTCGTCCTGCTCCAAAACCATTGTCCGTTAACCCCAGCCAGCATGGGCGACTGTAACTTCATCCTGTCATATTTTCTTTTCTTTTCATGTGGTAAAATCGGTACATTTACTTCTTTACAAACGAGGAGAAATAAAAGGGAAAGAGGTTGGATAGAATAGGTGCTTTTTTCCCCTTTCCTTTGTAGTTGTTCTTGTTTGTGTGTGTGTCTATTTCACTTTCCAACCGGCGCGAGACCGGTTCCCACACTCTCGTAATTCACGTAATGAGGCCCTGTCGAGGTTGTTTTTTTTTTTTTCTGGGTCTGGCGCGAGAGAGGTTATCTACCTTGTATAATGGGAATCAATTTGGGGAACAGCTCAGGGCTCAGTGTAGCAGAGACGATAGCTTGGGATAATTATAGTCATGACGTCTGAGAAGTACTGATAGCCAGCGGCCAATTATAGTAATAGAAAATTGATGTAACTTGTTGTTCAAACTTTGCAGTTGAGTTCTGAAGAATTGTGTAATAGAGATTTTGGAGGATAACGAATTTCTGTCACAAAGTACAAAACTTGTCCTTTGGGGACAACCAGGATCAAACTTCATTTAGCGATACAATAATGTAGACTTTTGTTTTTTGAATTAAGTTTTGCTTTTTTTTTTTTCTTCAACTGCTTCTTTTGCTGTTCTTGTTAATGGTAATGATGATGATGGTGTAGGCTAGTTGTCTCGGCAAGTCCGTTTTCATTTGTGAGACACGAAAAATTAGTTTCTTGCGTGTCAAGTTTGACAAAGTCCAACAGGTGACAATTTTTTTTTTGTCTTAATCTGCTCGGAATAATTTCTCACACTTTGGTTCATGCGATTGTCCAATTCTAAAATGGTGTTAGATAATTTCCACGAAATAGCTAACTTGTTCTTTTGACGCATTGCTTCTCTCTCTCTCTCTCTCTCTCTCTCTCTCTCTCTCTGTCTCTCTCTCTTTCTCTCCATTTTGTTCAAACAAAAACAAACCTACTCAGTGCCTCAAGTGCAATGGCAGCGGAGGAAAAAATAAAAGGAGACACGTGCGCATATTTACACCGCTACTACCCCCGTCTAATCTTGATTAGCATTCCATTACATGGCTCGCGTTGCAGCGAACATCTGTCGCCTAACCAATCGGATCTCGCAACTCGCATGCCGTTAGTAGAACGTCGACTTCTGATTGGCTACTGGCGTCTGACCGTACCGTGGGAACGAGTTGAGAGATAACTTCACACATACCGCTCTTGTGTGGGTTTAACAGTAGGATTGTTCCACGAGGCCTTTCATAGATGAAAGGGGAGGGGCTGGGCGGAGGGAAAGGGGTCACGGGGGTGATTGAAAAGGATGCATCGGGGGGCACTACAGATGAAAGGTTATAATATCACACGGTAAGGAGAAGCGAATCAGTTATCGACTGGGAGCTCGAGGGTGAAGGTGGAAGGACTGTTAGGTCTGAGTTGGACACGAGTCAGCACTAAGAATAAATCACCTCTTGTGACCGCGAGGCACACTTGGAGTGGTGAAGCTTTCTCTACCTACTGAGTTGCGAAATGGGCAGCCCTGTGGTCATTGCGTCGCCCCGGAAGAGTCCATCGTCCGGCAGACGGGTAAGTTTGTATACCTGGAGTATTTTGTTGTTGTTATTGTTGTTGTTTTAAGCTAGCATTTACATCTGCGATCAAACACAGCAATTGCTGTTTTCGATTTAAATACTGTTTATTTACTTAGGGCTATTTCGATTCATGCTAACGTTATTGCCGAACTGTATATTTGTTTATTTCGATTATTTTATCGTAATCATCGGATTGTAATAAATATTAGATTACTCAGCCAATCACGTCAAACACTTGGCAAAATCAATGTCGATTTTCAAGCAAAATCTTCTGTTGGTTTCCTCTCAAATGATTTTATTTTGTATAAGCAGTACATATTGTGTTATACAATGTTTTGAAAAGTTGTGCTGGAAAAAGATTTAATTAATGTACATGTAATGATGTATGTAGGCCTAAGTGTTAGCCTGTGGATCAGCCAAGACAAGCGACATAAGTACGCTGTATTATAAAAGAAAGCATAATCCTGAATTGTTAAACATGGAAATATTCATGGCACACAAAGATCTAAGAACAGGGGCGATGTCAGTCGCACCTGTCTTCTATTGCTGTTGTTTTGCAAAATATATTATATAGATCTAAGAGGTCTATAATTTTTCATTACATTTTGCAGACCAACAAACCTCTGGTAGAGAAGAAACGAAGAGCACGGATCAATGGATGTCTTGGACAGCTCAAATCTCTGATATTGAATGCCATGCAAACTGAGGTGAGTAATGTCTGGCTGGGTAGGATAGATGTTTGTAATAGAAATGATGGTAAGAGACAGACACGCGCAGGGCGAAGAACATGATGAGCACAGGGTCTGCTTACAAAGATTATTACATGCTGCAGACTCGTATCACTTGACAGTAGTGTACAATATTGGAAAATATTGCATCTGTTACAGAACATAAGGAGGAATCTGTGTTGAGACATTTGTGAGTGAGTAAGTGTGTGACTAAGTTGAACGAAAGCAAGTGCGTGTTAGTGTACATTATTTTGTCTGACAGTTTGACTGTACATGTAATTAGTAGATGAGCACTGCTTTATCGTTGGGAGTACGATAATCTTAAATGGGTACATCTTATGGCCAAGCCACATACGAAAGCTGGCTCAGAAAGCACATTGGAATATTATTTAAGAATCGTTACAAACATTCATCCCAAGCTTTATTCACACAGTAAAAAAATATGAATAATAATAATTATACAAGTATATTATAGTATCTGCTGGTTCGAGCATTTTATGAATGTTTGAATACGTATTATAATGCGTCATATCTTAGCCACATTACCGGCATTTAGTATCTGTTGGAACTTCAGACATGAAAAGTTCAAGTCTGGGGTCTCAGGACTCCAAAGTGATTCTTGCATTGCAGGCATGATGTTACATGTATTTAGAATGTAGACTTAGCTATCCAATGTATGCATGTGAAAAAGTGGGAAAAAAAAAAACGGTAGCTTTTGAAAGGTAAATTACGTTCAGTACAGAAGAATGTGATTTAAATTCATGCACAAATGTTAGAATTCATGCAATTCAAAGAAATTTTGAACATCTTTTTCTACATTTAATAGCTTTAGTTATGGCCATATAAAAGTACCATGCAGGAACAAATCACAAATATGAGTGCCCTGAAACTGCTTGAAGTGCGTAAAAAATAAATGGTATTTATTATGAATAAATTGTGTCTTGAGTGTGTTATTGTGCCACTGAATCACCATAGTGATTTATTTTGTTTTTTTTCCTGTATCCAGGGTGCTCAAGTGTCAAGGCTAGAAAAAGCTGACATTCTGGAGATGACAGTCAAGTATCTGCGCCATGTTCAACGTCAGCAGGTCACAGCTACTGTGACATCAGAGCCTGAAGTCATGGCTAAATTTAGCGCAGGCTACACGGAATGTGCCTCTGAGGTTATTCGATACATGGACTCTGTCAAATGCGTCACCCCTGAGATTCGATCAAGACTGGAGAGCCATCTGGTGGAACGTCTTCGGGGATCTGCACCAGTGGCATCAGCTGATGCCGCCGCCGAAGGCAACATTCCATGTCAGGTTCACCCTGCTGCAGCAACTACACATGCTCCAGTGGCTCCTGCCTACTCTGCTCAAATCTCATCATCCACAGGCACTTCAGAGGAAATGTCCAGACATTATCAAACAGCTGTGGACCTGGCTAACATGGCTGCAGCAGTAACAGCTAAAGAAACAGCTGCAGCTGTTGAAGTTTCCACATCATCTCAGCCAGTCACTGTTCAACCAAATTACAACACAAATGTCACAAACTATCCTGCCAATGGCCATTATAAACCTACAGCTGACGTCACCAGATCTCAGAGTATTTCTCCAGCCAGTCTGCAGTGTGACCACAAATCTGCCATAACTTCCATATCTCCTGAATATGACATGGGTTCTGAGAGCCGGCGCCGTCACAGCAGTAGTGAAGCTTCATTGTCATCATTATCGTCATCAACATCGTCATATCAGATTTCGAGTGCCATAAACAAAGACCTAGGTTACTACAGTGATACTAGCAAGGACAGTAACTTTCAGAGAGACACACAGGCCACAAACATTCAAACATCTACAACTACCACCGACCATTACGAAACTGCCAGGAACAACAATAACAACGCCTATCTCAGTGCCTTACAACGTCCCCTCCACATCCAGATCCCAGAACCACCCACGCCCCCTACCTCCCCGTCCCCGTCCTTTCTCCACTCACACATTGCCTACCATCAGCCCGGGGGCCACATGGCCATCCCAGGTGCCCCATCTGTAGCATCCAGTGCCAGGCACGTCGTCGTAGATGACGCACCCCCGACCATACTGTACGGCGTAGATACCTACCACGTTATGCCCAACCCAAATCAAGGTAACCCTGAGGCCAGAGAAGCACCTGTCCCCAGAACCGCACCTTCAGCTCTGCAGGACACTACAACACAGGCACGAAACAGCGGAAGCGTAAAATTCTTCAACAACAACAAATACAATGATCACAACAACAACTGCAAGAACCAAAACAGCCATCCTGAATCCGGTTACCAAGGATGCTGCGCAGAAAACGTCAGGGACAATTTCCAAGGCCAAAGGACACTCCCACATCAACAGTGGCTTCCCACCACACCTTCCCCGCCCACCCTTGTAAAAGAGGAGTACTACAATCCACAGATAATTGAAAGAAATGGACGCCAGCAACAACAGCAACAGAGACTTTATCACAACAGCAACAACTACCTCAACCTTACGCACGATGAGCAAGTATCGTACAACATTTGCCGTAATGACTTTGCAGTTGTGAGCTCAAATTACGATGACCAATACAAGAGAGAAGTCGAGTTTAACTACCGTTACCATCAGCACCATAATAGTGGTGCCGAATTTCACCCTCAGTATCATCACCATCGTGATCATATTCCCAATGATCAGCACCAGGGGAGCAGTCATCCGTCACAAAGTGCAGGGGCAGTTAGAGAATGCCCCTCAGAACAAGTGCCGCATACCGCAGTCCCTTTCAACAATGGACTGGACCGTATGAATGGACCTTCCCCGCACCCACGTGTCCTGTCCCGCCAAAATGACACCTCTTTGTCCCCTCCAACCCTGAAGAGGCGACTTTTGTTTGCTGACGGGTCAGAGGGCGAGCGAGTGGCGGCCCTACGCTGCAGCGATGGACAACCGGACAAAAGGAGATTTTTACCACACGACGAGGCCCGGCATCCAGACGACAGACAAAACCCACAAGCATGGCGAACCAGCCACGAGACACAAGCGCGATTGTGTGGCGAGGTGCGAGATTCACTTCCCGCGGCGATGTCTTGCACTGTCCGAGCGCACGCTGTCTCGGTTGACGAAGGATTGTGGCGACCGTGGTGAAATGCTTGCAGACACTGAAAGACCTCATTTATTTCTCTCATTCATTTGACCTTAGCATTTACTGCCCCTTTCAACTGGTTGATAATCCCCTGGCACGAGACACAGTCAGGATATTTGACATTCGCAGACCAATATCTTCTCCCAGACCACCCCCCCCCCACACACACACACACGTTATTTAATCCAGCCAGAACTGGTTTTGTCAGTTTTACAGATCTGCTCAATACATTGAATGAAATGAACTTTCTTTTTTACACATCTTAAGAAGTCATGTAACTGGAGTTTTGTTTAGAAAAAAAACAAGCTTCTCCCTTGCTATCTCCGTAGTTTTTATTGAGTCATGTTGAGTCCTGTAGCAATGATACAGTCAAGTCTAAATTTTGTAGATGTGGTCACATGTGGGAGTCAGGCGTAGTTTGAAAACTGTCATTCTATTGTTGTCTTAAACTTTGTTCGCCTCGTTTTGAGGTCTGCATGGCGTATGAATTTGATTCAGTAGACCTACCTGAGGCAGTTGCTTCTGTTAACTTTATATTAACATTAGATATTTTTGCATTTTGTGCGCCATGGCATTAAGAAACAGTTTGTTTACATGATCTAGGATGGAGATTGTTGCATCCATATAATGTCTTTATTGGCGAGGCAAAACTTCCTCAAGATTTTGTTCATTATGTTAGAAGCACGTTGAGAATAGAGTACATGTTACTAATCTACGCATGTTACTGCTGATACACAGAACATTTAATGTGTTTTGTCAAAGTTTCATATTCCGTCCATAGACTAACTTTGTCAGATTTTTTTTTTTTAATTGTTTCTTTGTTCCATGTGTTCATGTCTCTAATCATGATGGCTCCAAAGGCACACCGTGACTAACGAGTGAGGCGTTCAGCTTGTGACAATAATAATTATTTCACACGTAGCATACACTACAGCATCATTATTATTCTTTTTGTGCAATCTTCATCTGCTGATTTTTGTTTTCTCGATAGTTTTTGGTTAACTTTGCTATTTGTGGTTGATATAATGTCAGAGCTGACGACTAGAGGTTGGCAATGTCCAAAACAATGTTCCCTCTAAGCTGCGCGGGTGCGCGGCTGCCCAGTAACGTAGCGCACTAACTTTGTAAACATTGAATTCAAAATGTTTTTACTCAAAGCATCAAAAGTACCTCTCGGTGGTTTGATCGAATTAGAGGGAACGCTGGTCCAGAACGAGCAATTTGATCAGTGAAAAAATTGGTCAGTTCTGACTCACTGACAATTAGAAACCTCTGGACACAAACTACATTATCTGGAATTGCTTTCCAACTTCCAAGACTACCTGAAAGATTACAACACAGATCTTTATACTATTTACAGACATTATGGAAGAACTTTACAGAAAACCAAATTCGGTGATAATCCGAAAAAAGGCCAAAATGGACATGGTCAGTTCTGGTCGTCAACCGACGATATTTGGATAATTATGTTATATAACATAGTAGATAACATATAGATATAAATTTGTCTAAATGTTTTATACTGTTGTTATATTTTGTGTTCATGGTCTATGCACTTTGCAACAGATTTTTACCTGTTGAAGATGTTCCATATGAAGGGCAGCATAATTCAATATGCAACAATGTAAACTTATGTTTTACTGTTGGAGTCTAAATCTGCTTGGCTTTCTTTCATGCCTGTGTTTATTTTACACAACTTTCAACACTAATCACTGCTGATTTATGGTTGATGTGCCTGTTGGTCTGTTTGTTTGAGTGTTTGTTTGTTTGGTTTCTATGAGCATAATCACCGACATAACGATTGTTGTCAGTTTGCATAAATTTTACACAGTGACAAACTGCCACTATATTGATCTGTTCAACGAATTCCCCAAGTTAATTTCTACTCTTCACAAGGTGTTGTGCACTTTATACAGATGTTGGATGTTAAAGAAAAAAGGGACCATTTTTTTTACATTCAGCCGTTTTGAATTTTTTGTTTTTGTTTTTAATTGTTGTGATGGTAGCTTACTATTGTAACTTCCGTAATTCATTCTCTTCAATTTTTATTCATCCATACCAGTTTATCCATCCATATCATGTATTTCTCCATCTGGCTATCTGTCACTCCCTGTCCACACCATTATTTTGTCCGTCTTTCTGTAAAGTATTCCACCCTTTCTGGTCACACTTGTAATCTATCCCTTTTCTGTTTTTCTCTCTCTCTCTTTCTCTGTCTTTCTCTCCCGCCCTCCCTTCTCTCTCTTCCTCCACTGCTTTCTTCCCCCACACCTTCCCCTCAAAACCTTTCATTCCTGTTGATCAATAAGACAAAGTGCACTTAGTAACAGAATTACATACGTACATGTATCGCTTTTGCTCTGAACACTCGTGAAATTACCGTTAGTTTAGATGTTGATATGCATATGTAACAGATTCATGTAATACTTACATACATGTACTATGTTAGTTGTGGTTTTACAGTAATTTACTTCATAATGATGACACGATGACAAACGATAACTGATTTTACACAGTTATTATGTTGATTGACTGCTTATTATTTCAATGGCAATATGTAATAAATTTGATGTCTTAACATTTTAAAACAGTTGTCTGCGCTTTCTTTTTTATATTATTGTGTGTTGTCTTTAATTTCCGTGTGGTCCAAGTGTCGATGAAGATGTGCCAGTTATTGAAACCGCTAGAAACTGTTGCTCCTAGTGTTACTTCGGTTTTTGTTTTGTTTTTTTGTTGTTCGACCTTTCAAGTGTTGTATTACTGTGTTCTCAAGTGTTGTATTACTGTGTTCTCAAGTGTTGTATTACTGTGTTCTCAAGTGTTGTATTACTGTGTTCTCAAGTGTTGTATTACTGTGTTCTCAAGTGTTGTATTACTGTGTTCTCAAGTGTTGTATTACTGTGTTCTCAAGTGTTGTATTACTGTGTTCTCAAGTGTTGTATTACTGTGTTCTCAAGTGTTGTATTACTGTGTTCTCAAGTGTTGTATTACTGTGTTCTCAAGTGTTGTATTACTGTGTTCTCAAGTGTTGTATTACTGTGTTCTCAAGTGTTGTATTACTGTGTTCTCAAGTGTTGTATTACTGTGTTCTCAAGTGTTGTATTACTGTGTTCTCAAGTGTTGTATTACTGTGTTCTCAAGTGTTGTATTACTGTGTTCTCAAGTGTTGTATTACTGTGTTCTCAAGTGTTGTATTACTGTGTTCTCAAGTGTTGTATTACTGTGTTCTCAAGTGTTGTATTACTGTGTTCTCAAGTGTTGTATTACTGTGTTCTCAAGTGTTGTATTACTGTGTTCTCAAGTGTTGTATTACTGTGTTCTCAAGTGTTGTATTACTGTGTTCTCAAGTGTTGTATTACTGTGTTCTCAAGTGTTGTATTACTGTGTTCTCAAGTGTTGTATTACTGTGTTCTCAAGTGTTGTATTACTGTGTTCTCAAGTGTTGTATTACTGTGTTCTCAAGTGTTGTATTACTGTGTTCTCAAGTGTTGTATTACTGTGTTCTCAAGTGTTGTATTACTGTGTTCTCAAGTGTTGTATTACTGTGTTCTCAAGTGTTGTATTACTGTGTTCTCAAGTGTTGTATTACTGTGTTCTCAAGTGTTGTATTACTGTGTTCTCAAGTGTTGTATTACTGTGTTCTCAAGTGTTGTATTACTGTGTTCTCAAGTGTTGTATTACTGTGTTCTCAAGTGTTGTATTACTGTGTTCTCAAGTGTTGTATTACTGTGTTCTCAAGTGTTGTATTACTGTGTTCTCAAGTGTTGTATTACTGTGTTCTCAAGTGTTGTATTACTGTGTTCTCAAGTGTTGTATTACTGTGTTCTCAAGTGTTGTATTACTGTGTTCTCAAGTGTTGTATTACTGTGTTCTCAAGTGTTGTATTACTGTGTTCTCAAGTGTTGTATTACTGTGTTCTCAAGTGTTGTTTTACTGTGTTCTCAAGTGTTGTATTACTGTGTTCTCAAGTGTTGTTTTACTGTGTTCTCAAGTGTTGTATTACTGTGTTCTCAAGTGTTGTATTACTGTGTTCTCAAGTGTTGTTTTTCCTATTTTTATTCATGTTTATTCGTATTGCTCTCAGAGGTTTGAGGACGAGAGTAGATCAAGTGTTTGATAACCCTCTAGTGCCCAGTATGACATACCTGTCATAATAATAATAAATAATAATAATAATAAGTCATTTCTATAGCGCCTGATTCCACAGAAGAGTGCTCTAAAGCGCTTAACAGTTCTCACAGTCACACAACACACATTTTCATCAACCTATACCTAATCACTGTCTCAAGAATGTTACATAACCTGCGTATACGCTTTTGTAAACAACGCTGTTTTAAGTTTTCTTTTGAATTAGATCAAGCTGTTTGAATGTTTCACATGATCAGTCAAGTCATTCCACATTTTAGGTGCACACACTGAAAAAGCTCTTTCTCCCATGATTGTTCTTGATCTGGGCACTACTAATAAATTTGCTTCTGCTGATCTCAATTTTTTGGGTGGGATGTATTCTTCAATGAGCTCTGCAAGATATTCTGGTGAGCTTTGATTGAGGCATTTAAACACAATGCATAAAATCTTAAATCGAATACGCTCTCTAACAGGCAACCAATGAAGGTTTTGAAGAACTGGTTGAATATGTTCTGATGTTTTTGATAAAGTAACAAGTCTAGCAGCCTTATTCTGGATCTTTTGTAATCTATAAATAGTTGCCTCAGGGATACCAATGAGCAAAGAGTTGCAATAATCTAGATGACTGACAATAAATGCCTGGACCAGAATCTTTGCGGTCTCTTCATCAATACATTTTCTGATCTTACTGATATTCCGCAAGTGAAAGTGCAGTGTTTGGCAAAGTTTTGTAACATGGGTTTTCATGGACAGGTCTGAGTCGAAATAGATGCCAAGGTTCTTAATGGCTCCAGATGTTACGTTGATGGTAGTACCGTCAAGATTTAAGTTATCAATTTTCACATTAGATCTAGAATTTTTTGCTCCAAGTAAAATTATCTCAGTTTTGCTGTCATTGAGTTTGAGTTTATTGTCAAACATCCATTGCTTGACATCCTGTAAGCAGTTCTCGATGGCCTGGATCCGTTGTTGCTCATCACCTTGGCAGATGGGAATGTACACTTGGGTGTCATCAGCGTACAGGTGATAATCCAATCCAATAATTATGATTATTGTAATGCTCAAATGCCCAGTATGACATATAAGTCATAGTCTGTAACTTTCTAATTAAAGATTTTAATTTTTAAAAAAACTTCAAATTTGTTGTTAGTTAGCCAGTTTAAAACCAGTTCTGAAAAAATGAAATTTTTCTGTCATTGTTTTCTATACCTGGGCACTAGAGGGTTAATGATTGTGAGTGGAAGCATGACGAATCGATCTTATGTTATAATTCTGTTTCTGATTTCAGTTCAGCATATCACACCTTTTTTCGTGGAGACGGGCGCTATGCAAGTTAATTATTACATTGCATTATTTAAAAGCTGATATTGTTGGTCACCATGGCGGTGCTGGGGCCGCCGATACTAGTCAGGGTTGTATGGTTAGGGATGATTCATCAAACTAGCACGCTCAAAAACAAAGGGAATGGGGGAGGGTTCAGTGTACCTGGAAGTTGGGGTTGCTGAGAGCCTAAATTGGTAATTAGCTATTCGGTTGGGATGATAAATCAAACACTTTATGTTTACTTTCTTTTTTCCTGCAAAGAAGTAAGTTGATAAAAGGCTATGATTATGAAAAGGGTACAATTCCGGGGGGGGGGGGGGAGGGAGTAAAATCTTCAAAATCGAGTGTGCGTACTTGTTTTAATGAATGGCCCCTTATAAAAACAATGTTAATGGTGTAAATACTAACACTCGATTGGTACTGTCACGAGCAGAGTTAGGGTCTTGGGGATGTTACGACTGCACGAGAGGCAGCTAACTCACACTCGGACACAACCACACAAGAAAAGTACTAAATAACTAGAGCGTATATATGTCAGGCCGGTCAGGCCATAGTTTACATAAATATTAATAACAAAACAAAAGACAATAGAGGTATATATTCAAACCAAAAACTCTAATTAATAACTTAACCAATGATATTCATGTAACTATGGAGGTACTGCAATCAATAGTAAATAGGTATATTATACGAAACTGGATATCAATTTAAAGTGACAGTTGAGTCGCCACTGGCCAGTCGCCAGGCAAACTCTCCATAAATCATATGGGCTTAAATGTTAGGAGAGCCCAGTACGTTCAAAGCCTACAGAAGCACTCTTCGGCTTGTAGGTAATTTAAGCAGTTGCCAAAAGACTATATTTTATGCACAATCACTATTCAATTCATCAACAATGTGCTATATTATTCCAATCATGCTATGGCAATAGATCTATCATACAGGACACTCGTGGTCGAGTGCCAGCTGGGGTTTCCTTATTCTTCCTATGAGGCTGTAGTTCTCTCTCTATCTCCGATCTCTATTATACTTGAATAATTAAGATATATTACCATTGCTCACGCCTACTGGGAGGCGCGAACATCAAAATAGCGCAGCGTGGGCTTTCAAAGGTCAGCCCACTCAGACCTTTCTTTCTAGAGCTCAGTCAGTCCGTTAGCAAGGACTTCTTAGTCTTCAGACCACACAGTTCAGGTACTGGCCAACCGGAGATACTTCACGAAACGATGCTTCTCTCGTCTGTATTCCCCTAATCTGAACGTTACACGATGTT
Source organism: Onchidella celtica (assembly GCA_963931925.1). Taxonomy (NCBI): domain Eukaryota; kingdom Metazoa; phylum Mollusca; class Gastropoda; order Systellommatophora; family Onchidiidae; genus Onchidella; species Onchidella celtica. The sequence goes on along the minus strand of OZ007578.1, from coordinate 8,294,234 downwards.
ATATACTATCTAACTACCCAGCGTGCTAGTCCGCTGGCCCAATTAGTTCAGCTATCTCATAGGTCGAAACCTCCCACCATTTTAACTGTAGTAATACGTCTGCACTATTCTACCAGCCAGTTAACGTGCAAAAACTTGTCTAGTCATACTTAACAATGTCAACTGTCCCCACCTTGTTTCACCCCTACTCCATTACTTATTAATCACGAACATTAAAACCCACAAGCGTGAATCTAACAGTTTAACTTTACATTTATTTACTCACCAACTATAATTTGGCGAGGACCGTTCAAGGCCACCAGCCAATTTTTCATGGCCCTGGTAACAAAACAACTCACTCTCTGCGTGAGTTTTAATAATATCCGAATCATGACACATCCCCCACCCCAGTTAAAATTTGCAATTTTAACGATATAAATTATTATCGTAAAGGGAAGGCATGAGTCGAGAAATTGCTCGAAAGGTTAACTTAACTAAGAATACTAGGTAATAACTAAGACTAGTACTAAAGTTGAAAAAAACCTACAGGACGGGTATCATTGATGGACAAAACTTCATGAAAATCTTAAGGCTCCGTCCAAAAGTATATATCTCTCTGAGGATTAAATCTTACCTCTAAATAGGTAGACATTAACAATCATAACTCTAAAATTTTAGAGTACAACACTGATCCTGTGCGAATGTCATCAGGAATGCATACATACAATGAATAATACTCAAGAAAAGATAACTATAGTAGCATCGATGGCATTAGTGGATCTGGACTCCTGGTCTGCCATGATCTTCTCGTCCTCGACCCTGGGCAACAACGTCTGGTGTGGCCAAAATACGGGTCGACGTCAGTAAAATAGCTGTTGGAACAAAGGAAAGCACAGGGGTAGGTGAAAAGTGTTCACAATGGGTGAACAATATGTGATACCATCCCTCGGTCTCTGAATGAGGTGCTAATCAGTATCCAACGCCAATACATATGACAGACTAAAATACAACAAGATTAAGGTAACCGTGATAATAGGTCGGCATGGACATTATCTCCACCAGGAATGGCCTTTATAATGAAGCGGTATTCCTGAAGGGCCAGACTCCATCTGGTCAAACGAGCGTTCTTGGCTCGGTTCGATTTTAAAAATAACAACGGTTTATGGTCTGTCTCGATGACGAATTCTGTCATAAGTAGGTAGCGGGAAAACGCGTCTACGGCGTATACAATCGCCAGGCATTCTCGCTCTATAATAGCGTATCTCTGCTCTCTCGGAAGTAATTTCCGGCTAGCGTACATACAAGGGCGCAATAAGCCATCTCTTTCCTGAAGCAAAACAGCTCCAATTCCTTGGTCCGACGCGTCAGTTCGGACGGTGAAGGTGCGCCTAATATTCGGTAGGATAAGCAGCGGCGAACTGGAGAACAGTTGCTGCACTGTCGCGAGCGCGGTGGCGCACTGCGTATTCCAGGTAATTTTGTTGGGTCTGTCTTTTCTTGTAAGATCGGATAACGGGGCCGTAAGGGCCGAAAAATTAGGAACAAATTTCCGATAATAGCTTAAGAAGCCTAACAGGCTACGAACCTGCTTCTTAGTATGAGGAGCCTGGAGTTTTAAAATCTTACTTATCTTACTGTCGTCCGGTGTTTGGACGCCTTTGGCGATAGTATGTCCCAGAAAGTTAATCTGCGTATAACCCAGGAAGACTTTGCTAGGCTTAGCTGTAAGCCCGGCATCTCGAAGTTTACTAAGCACTTGACGAAGTGCTTCTAAGTGGCCTTTCCAATCCGTATGGAAAGCGCAAATGTCGTCAAAGTAGCTTAGGACGCATGGTGTCTTGCGCTTGCAGCGGGCGCGGGTAGGGTTTGACAAACACGGGTACGTCCGACTGCAACCGGATGACGTGTTGAACTAAGGATGTTTTACCCGGCAAATCAGTGAATACTGGCGAAAACTCCCGAACAAGATTCATGATGTCCTGTGTCTTACTTTGATCCAGCTCTGGATTGATATTAACGGAAGTCGCGTCCTCTGTGGCTTGCAAGGATAGGAGCGATCTTGTCATAGATAATGGCTCCCGGTCGTTGTCATCGATAGTGACCATCGCTGCGTTTGCTTGGGCCACAACATGGCATGAATGATCGTGATGAGTTTGATCATCGGTAAGATACTTTTTCAACATATTAATATGGTACACCTTATCGTTACCACGTATGGTAATGAGATAATTAACTCTCGAGAGTCGCTTTTTAACTAGAAAGGGGCCTTTCCAAGTGAGGAGTAGTTTGTTATTCGTTTCTGGTAACAGCACCAATGCCCGATCTCCGACTGACAGGGTTCTTAACCGACTACCCTGATCGCGATATCCTATAAATGACCTGGTCCGTACGCATGCAAATTGTCGAGCCAGGTCGCATGCATTAACTATTCTATGTCGGAGATCGACTATGTACTGATACGCGGATCGCGTATCAGGAACGTCGGTATCAGAACCGGCGTATAAATCGCGTAAAATGGCCATCGGGCCACGTGGTTTTCGACCGTATAACAGTTCAAACGGGGAAAAACCCGTTGTCGCATTTGGGAGTTCCCTATATGCGAACAAGATGGCCGGAAGTCGACGGTCCCAGTCACCAGGTCTATCGGCGGAAACGCGTGCCAGCATAGTTTTCATGGTGGCATTCCAGCGCTCGCAACAGCCATTGGACTGTGGATGGTATGGCGACGTAAGTTTCCGCCTAATGCCCGTGAGTTCCAATACTTTCCTGAAAAGGTCAGAGGTGAATTGCGGACCTCTATCAGATAATAATTCGGACGGGAATCCGACACGTGTGAATATGGTCACCAATGCCTCGGCGACGTGATCGGCCGATATTTCCTTTAAAGGGACAGCCTCAGGCCAACGGGTGGCATAATCGATTACTGATAGAATAAACCGATGGCCTCTATCCGACTTCGGTAATGGCCCGACGATGTCGACGGCAACTCGCTGAAATGGAGTGGAAACCGGCGGCATCTCTTGTATAGGCGCCCGCGAAGTTTTTCCTTTGGGGGTTCTTTTCTGGCATGTATCGCAACGCGACACATAGCTATTTATGTCCCCGTAAACCCCGGGCCAAAAAAACTGAGACAGGACTCTCGATTTTGTTCTCGCTTTGCCTTGGTGGCCCGCCAATGGCGTGTCGTGCGCGAGGCGGGTGATGTCTCGGCGAAATGATCTCGGTATGACCAATTGCAAAATAGTTTCGCGCTTTCCCCGAAAAACGCGATATAGGAGGTCGTCTTTAAGGCAGAACCTGGATGTATCCGGGTTGTCCGGATCAATCTTAGCAAAGAGGGGCTTTAGTGATGGATCTGTGCGCTGTTCGTTACGAAAAATCTCGGGGGTTACATCCAAATCGACGACAGGCGATCGTAATGTGTCGTCACTCTGGCGACGCGATTGTTGTCTTGTCGTGACACACGCAATGTCGTTATCATCCCAAATCCCGAGTTCGCAATCGGAGACGTCCTTTAAGTGGGGAATATTCCCAATGATTAGGTCGGCGACCGGATTTGGTAGCACGCAGGCCGTGACAACACCAGTTATAAACGGTGTGTCAATATATATTTCCGCCAAACGAAAATGTTCAACTGAACCACCAAAAGTAATGCAAGTCGCATCGCGATCCAGGAGTTGTGCAGGACGGACCAGGGATTCACGTACACCGACGGTCGTACAGCCTGAATCTCGCAATACGGATGCTCGTATGGCGTTTACTCGTCCCTCATACAATGTCAGCGCGCCTCGCTCGTGGAGGGCGGACATCACTGGAATAACTTTATCTACGGTTTCGGCATTCCTAGTTCTGTAACCGCGGTTTTCGGTGAATGCTACAGAGCATGCATTTGCCGCATCTAATCTAACTCTGCATTGTCGCGCAATGTGGCCTCCGGCGCCACATCTATAACAGTAGACTGGATTATCATCCCTTCGAGGTGTACCTCGATAAGAAGGAAATGTGGGCGCTTGATAGTAGTTGTTACGCGGTCCTCCGGTAGGGAAAGGACGTGTATATCGGGGTTCCCAGTCCCGAGAAAATTTATGGGGATTCGGTTGCCTCCTGCTAACCCGCGGCTCGGACCGTGGACGAACCTGCGGCGACTGTCGAAAGGGCTGTCTTGATTGTCTCGACGGTACCGGTGTCTTAGTAGCAGCGCCGGCGTAACACGGTTCGTTTACTTTAGCTTTAGCTAACGATCGATTAGGGTGAGCTGCAGCATACCGTTCCGCTATCGATGTTATCTCGACGGTAGTTTTGGGGGCTTGTTCCTTAAAATGCGCCACCAGGTCCGTGTGGCAGGACATATATATTTGGTCTTTAATTATCAAATCATATAGTTTCTTATAGTTTCCCTCTTCCACACCGGCCAACTCAGTCCAACGGCTGAGTAGGTGGCGGAGGCGGTCCACGTAAGTAGAGAAATTCTCAGATGCCTCCGGCTTGCAATCGCGGAAACGCTTATGAAATCCATCTTCCGTATGTTGGAAACGCTCTAATAGCGCGGTCTTTAGAATGTCATAGTCCCTAGCGTCATCAATAGTGAGGCTATGGAAAACTTCCAACGCTCTCCCTGTCAAAAGATTGGCGAGGCATGACGTGTACTCACTACGCTGCCATCCCGCGCAAACGGCATGGAGTTCGAAGCGGTGTAGGTAGGAATCAATACGATCAACCTTATCATTAAAGGTTGGCAATTTAGGCTTCGTTTTATTATTGGAAGTAACTTCCGGAGCCCCGGTAGGTTGGGCTTGCTTCGCTTCTAACTGTTTCAAAGCGAGCTCGTACTCTCTTTGAGCCTGTTTTTCCGCGCGTTCCGCGGCTCTATCTTCTCGTTCCGCGGCTTTTTCTTCTCGTAATATCTCCGCGGCCTTTTCTTCTCGTAATCTCTCCGCGGCCTTTTCTTCTCGTAATCTCTCCGCGGCCTTTTCTTCTCGTTCTTCTTTCAGTTTCTGGTCTACCCAAGAAGCACGCTGAGCTTCCGGTATGCCAAATGATTGGGCCAGTTCCAAATATTTCTGTAGTTCGGCCATGATATCGGTCGATAATACGATATAATAATGTCCTAATCGAGGACAGCTCCTGAAAAATCTCCAACTTTATTCTCCCTTGAAGCAATTTATCAATTGCACTCTGCGGGTGCTCGTTCCTGCAGTATGAACGAAATTAACGAAATCAACAACAAACTGTACGTCTTAGTCAACCAAGTAGTGGTTGAGCTATCTCAGTGATCACTTAACTCCACTTATTTCTCCTAATCCTCAAGCAGTGAGTCTACTGCTTCCGTGATTGGTCGTTACTAACGATACCAATGTAATATTCCCAGTGTATTTTCCGTACACTCCTAGCAGCGTTCCCTCTGCTATAAATCGGAATAAATCAATATTCACGATATGAACTTCCTTGGCTATACCAGCCTAACAACTCTAATATCCAGATTATCTCTCAACGTGCCCTAGACACGTGATTTATCCCAGGCAATAATATAGCAAGTATGAATACAAAATATAATAATGCAACACTATAATGGAAAAGAATTACATGGAGAGTAAGACGAGACTAACAGAAAGAACAAACGACAACAGACCTGACTAACCTGAAACTATCTACAAAAAGGTAAGAAAAAGAACAAGAGAGACGTCTTCCTAAAATACGAGGAAGATAGAACGCTAACAATCTATACGAATAACAGGTCCCTACAGAACTATTCAAGGCAAAGCGTATCTCCTATCCGTTTTAAACGCCATCTAGATCTGCTAGTCTGGCAAAAAGAGGTATGCTAAGTCTCGATCCCTTCCAACCTCCCGCCTATCTAATCTAACACAAAAGAAAAAAATAATGCCTGTCAAAAGTAGGGGAGCTGGAACGACGAACCCCTCAAACGAAGACAAATACAGATGGTTCACTTAACTGGGCAAAATGGACTGGCTCTTTCCTTTGGTCCACAGCGCTGGTCTTGTCTTTTCCTGATGCTAGCTGTCAGTCCCTCGTAGTGGTCCCAGGATCAATGACGAGAGGACATGCCAGACATGTGGGGGAGAAACAAACAAAAAAATCAGCAGTATACAAAACTATAAACTACAAAAATTACATAAATAACAGTGGAGTCTTAGAGTGGTAGACCTGCAGCTGTTGACGGGGTCCTCTTCCGATGATAGTAGTGTTCTCTAGATGTCAGAAGGTGACGGGTCCTCTTCAGATGTCAGTGGGGTCCCCTCCAGATGTCACGAGCAGAGTTAGGGTCTTGGGGATGTTACGACTGCACGAGAGGCAGCTAACTCACACTCGGACACAACCACACAAGAAAAGTACTAAATAACTAGAGCGTATATATGTCAGGCCGGTCAGGCCATAGTTTACATAAATATTAATAACAAAACAAAAGACAATAGAGGTATATATTCAAACCAAAAACTCTAATTAATAACTTAACCAATGATATTCATGTAACTATGGAGGTACTGCAATCAATAGTAAATAGGTATATTATACGAAACTGGATATCAATTTAAAGTGACAGTTGAGTCGCCACTGGCCAGTCGCCAGGCAAACTCTCCATAAATCATATGGGCTTAAATGTTAGGAGAGCCCAGTACGTTCAAAGCCTACAGAAGCACTCTTCGGCTTGTAGGTAATTTAAGCAGTTGCCAAAAGACTATATTTTATGCACAATCACTATTCAATTCATCAACAATGTGCTATATTATTCCAATCATGCTATGGCAATAGATCTATCATACAGGACACTCGTGGTCGAGTGCCAGCTGGGGTTTCCTTATTCTTCCTATGAGGCTGTAGTTCTCTCTCTATCTCCGATCTCTATTATACTTGAATAATTAAGATATATTACCATTGCTCACGCCTACTGGGAGGCGCGAACATCAAAATAGCGCAGCGTGGGCTTTCAAAGGTCAGCCCACTCAGACCTTTCTTTCTAGAGCTCAGTCAGTCCGTTAGCAAGGACTTCTTAGTCTTCAGACCACACAGTTCAGGTACTGGCCAACCGGAGATACTTCACGAAACGATGCTTCTCTCGTCTGTATTCCCCTAATCTGAACGTTACACGATGTTATATACTATCTAACTACCCAGCGTGCTAGTCCGCTGGCCCAATTAGTTCAGCTATCTCATAGGTCGAAACCTCCCACCATTTTAACTGTAGTAATACGTCTGCACTATTCTACCAGCCAGTTAACGTGCAAAAACTTGTCTAGTCATACTTAACAATGTCAACTGTCCCCACCTTGTTTCACCCCTACTCCATTACTTATTAATCACGAACATTAAAACCCACAAGCGTGAATCTAACAGTTTAACTTTACATTTATTTACTCACCAACTATAATTTGGCGAGGACCGTTCAAGGCCACCAGCCAATTTTTCATGGCCCTGGTAACAAAACAACTCACTCTCTGCGTGAGTTTTAATAATATCCGAATCATGACAGGTACGTCGGGAACAATGAATTCAGTCTGTAATTATATTATGACAGTTATGAATACATGAGGAAGAAGAAGAAGACGAGTATGGTGATCCTTGTGACCTATAATGATGAAGATGAGAAGAAGAAGCAAGAGGTTGTTGTCGGTGATAATGGCAATGATGATGATGATGATGACAGGGTACCAAATTCACCCTGAACTGTGTTTTAAAAAAAAAAAAAAACCTGGAGAACACTGATTCGCGGGTGTAATGGTAAACCAGAGGCCCAGCTAACACGTCCTATTTTTACTATTCTACACATTCCACTTGGATACAGTGACGTACATCATAATGATAACATCTATGACAATTGAATCATGGCAGTTCATAGTGCCGGTCCAGAGAATGTTGTAGCAGATAGGGAGTTGCGGCTGGATAAAAGTGATATTGAATGGAAATTGGATACAGCAATGTTTGCTAAGCTTAATGCTATCTTTGGGCCATTTAGCGTTGATATCTTTGCTTTCCGTCTTACTGATCGAGTTTTGAGGTATGTTTCGTGGAAGTGTGACCCAGGTGCTTGGGGCATAGGTCCAATGTCTGTTCATTGAACGTCAGTGCATAACACACAATAATAAATACCATAGTATGGTTTTTCCACGGTTAAGTTACTGCCGGTGATTTTACAACAGATAGACAAGGAGAAGGTGGACATGTTTGTTGTTCCTAAATTATAGCGTACACAAAGCTGGTGGCCACGGATGTAACTGAGGCTCATCAACACTCTGCGTGTGTTGAATTCCCACAAGCAGATTCTAACACAAGTCATCCTCAAAATCCGGACCGGCGACAACCGCTTTAAGTAAGGATCTTCAACCCGCTCTTTCCACGGAGAGGGCACAATGGTCTAGAGGCAAGGTGCTCGCCTCTAATGCCAAAGGTACCGGGTTCGATCCCCTGTCGTTGCAGGCATGTTGAATTTTTTTTGGGAAAAAATTCCTGTCCCTGATCCTATGGTAAGTAGTATCGAGCACCTAGTCTTCTCGGATAAGGACCAAAAACTCGGATGCCCCGCGTGCACGCTGCGCACGTTAAAGATACCTTGGCGGTTGAAAGTTGGGAAGAGCAGGCTGAACAAGGGCATTGCCGGGCAAAATTCTGAAAAAAATTAATCCCTATCACAAAACACACACAGAAACAAGTTTTAAAAAAGTGAGGTGTAAATGCCAAGGGCAGCGAACCTCCTAAACTAAAGCCCTAAGCACGCCCTTTCTACGGACAAAACTGTTGGCCTGTCAGTGTCACTTATCTGGCCACTTCTGTTATCGGTGAAATCGGATTCAAACTTCACAGGTAAGCTCGTTGATTTCTTAAATAGTTTTATAATGTATAATAACATATAATAACTCTCTCATCTTGCCCTCTAAGACAGTCCACACAGTTCCCTCCATCGCCTCCCCTCCCCACCACCCCCCCCCCCCAAAAAACAACCGCCGACCGGCGCTGCACTGTGGCGACGACGTGTCTGGTCCAGTTGCAACTGGGTGCAATGGCACAAAGGCAACTTTCCCAAATGGGATTAAAGTAGTCTACAATTAATACAAATATATATTTATTATAAAAGAAAGAAAGAGAAAAGGAGGGAGAAAGAAGGGGAGAGGAAAAGAAACAAATTTTATTATTCTTCAGCAACGGTAAAAATATACACATAAACATCTTTTTGTTCCCGCCCAACTCACTCCCCTCCCACGGGCCCTTTTCTTAAATTCCTGCTTTCCTCCCTCCCCCCCCCCCACCCCACCCCCACCTTTTTTTTTTTTTTTTTTAAATTAAACGTTACCACGTGCAAACCTCGTGAAAAACCCGTGAAAATCTCGCCCAACGCCGTATCAGATAAAGCAACTGCCTATTTTGTATGTTGTTATTCAACAACACATTTCAAAACCTTTATTGGATACAGTCACAGTATCACACAGTCTGTGCATCAGAGTTTACGTTTTTCTTTAGCTAAATAATAAATACATGTAAATAAATAAATGAATTACATGTCACTGTATAATAATTGTGCGGAATGGGAGATGGTGGGAATAAGCTTCGGTCAGTCGCATAACCGTAGAGCGAGTTTCATTTTGGCAAAAATAATGTTCATACATTGCACTGTCATTAGAATTTCCATTAGGCCAGTGCCTCTCAAGGTGGGGCACACCGTATGGCAATATTTTATTGGGGGGGGGGGGGGGGGTGTGAAATGTTTGTTTTTTAAAAACTTTTTTGCACTGTATTCAGATTCTAACTGTTGATCGTGGTGGGGCGCAGTTTTTTGGTTGTTGTTGCTGTTGTTTTTAAATTGAAGTGTTGCGTGGGACAAAAAAGGTTGGCAAACACTGGATTGAGCAGAAGGAGGGGCGGTCAGTTGCATGCATTATTTCTGACCATGTCGGCACCTGTTGGTGCTTGAATATTTCATCACTGCTGCAAATAACCTAAAGATTCGTGGGGAATAATAAAATTAATGAAGTTCATGCAGCACCTGAACTCACCTGTCCATCTCCTGTAAAGAATGACCAGGGTTCCCGAGGGTGTATTTTTAGTGCTGAGCCCAATCCTAAAATGGAGGGAAGGGGGAGGGGGTATGCATAGTTTTTCATCTCCATTAAGCAGGCATGACACCATTTTAATGGATCCAAATCATCATCATCATCATTATCATGATACTAAACTACATTAATACTATGATGGGCATAGAGGATGAAAATACAATTGACAAATTCATCTTTGCTCGAGTCGGCTAGTTATAACTTACATAATTACTGTATAGGGCAAAACCAGTTTAACTTTCAGTGATAGTCCAGGCTAGCCATGGTGTAAACTGCAGCTCTGTCACTCACATTTTTAAATTTTCATTGCACTGTGATTTCCCACTCTCCGCCCAAAATGGAAACAAGTTGAATTTGTGAAGATGATTGTTTATCATTACACTTATAAATTGAACAAGAAATAATTTTTGTCCACACCTGCAATGGGATAATGCTATTTTTACACCACTAGTGTAGTTGCGATGAAGTCAGAGGAAACAAAGGCAGATGCACTAGTACAAGTTGTATAAAATGGAAAGAAGGAACGATACTTATGGACAAATATGATGTTTTAAATAGATGGTCAGAATATGTTGAAGATCTTTTTAATGACAACAGAGGAGAAAAACCTGAAATCAAGAAAAACATGGAAGGTCCAGCAATCCTAAGGGAAGAAGTAGAAACAGCAATTTAAAAAATGAAACAGAGAAAAGCAACAGGACCAGACATAGCCCGAAAGGATCTAGAAACATATGACAACAAAACTTCTAAATACAATAAATTATAATTATGATAGCGGCAAAATCCCAGATGACCTATGTAAATCAGTTTTTATAGCATTACCTAAAACACCAGGGGCCAAAGAACGCGAGTTGCACAATACATTCAGTTTGATGAGTTATTTTACTAAAATATTGTTCAGGGTATAATGATGCCTCGGGTACGGAAGAGCTTGAGACCAGATCTTGATCCAAAACGCAGTTTAGTTTTGTACCCGATAAAGGTACCAGAAATGCCATCTTTATATTATCAATGATCATGGAAAGATGCATAGAAGTGCAAAAAGACCTGCATCTCTGCTTCATTAACTACTCTAAAAGGCTTTTGACAAAGTAAAACATGAAGAACTATTTAATATTTTGGAAAAACTAGACATCGACAGCAAAGACCTGAGGGTTATCCGAGATCTTTACTGGGATCAAAGCGCAGCAGTAAGAATCGAAGGCGACTGTGGCGACGACGTGCCTGGTCCAGTTGCAACTGGGTGCAATGGCACAAAGGCAAATTTACACAATTTACATAGGGAATTTTAAAAGAATTAAAAGAGGAATGAGGCAGGGATGCGTGATGTCACCTGATATCTTTTTAATCTATACAACGAAATGATCCTCAGAAGTTAGAAGACACCGCCAGCCTTAAAGTAAATGGAGAAAATCTTATCAACCTTGGATATGCAAATGACACAGTTTTAATGGCAGAATCGGAACAACAACTTCAGAGACTCTTGGATACAGTAGTAGTTGTAGAACATGAAAAAATGGGACTGTCTCTCTAAGTGAAAAAGACAGAATGTATGGTAGTCTCAAACAACAACAACAACAACAACAATCAACCCGAAATGTAATCTGGTCTGCAAAGGAGAGGAAATCAAACAAGTTACAAAGTTCAAATAACTATTTGATAACATCAGAGAGGCGCATAAGTGAAATAAGGAAAAGAATAAAAATGGCCAAAGATTCATCCCGGAAAATGAGACCAATATTAATGAACAGAAATATATCAACGGCCGCTAAAATCAGAGTCTTGAAAACACATATTATGTGATCAGTGTTTTTATACCGATGTGAATGTTGGACAATGAACAAAGAAATAGAGAGGAAACTAGAAGCAGCAGAAATGTGGTTTATTAGAAGAATATTGAGAATATCATGGATGGAGAAAAAATCAGACGAGTCAGTCTTGAGAAACTCTAATCTGAAAAGATCATTAATTAAAATAATAAGACAGAGGCAACCGAAATTTCTAGGACACATCTGCCGCCTCAGGAGCCTGAAACATCTAGCAGTCACAGCGAAGATCGAAGGCAGGAAAAGCAGGGGCAGACAGAGAAATACTTTCACTGAAAGTCTTAATTCATGGACAACAAATAAACGTCACATCAACAACTCCTTCTTGAGGTTGGCTAATGACAGGTCCGAGTGGAGAGCCATGATCGCCAATGTCAGTTCCAGACAGGGCAACTGATGATGATGATGATGTAGCTGCGGTTGTTTGTGACAGTGCTTATTCCTGTGTTTGTAAGCATGTTTTGTCAGAAGGGGTGCAGTTGAAACACCAGAGGAGCCTGAGTGTGTTAATTATGTACACAGTATATAAGTCCGTATATGATAAGTTCTCTAGTGCCTGTGACAACTTTGGCCTCACAATAAGCACAAAGAAGACGGAAGTGCTCCATCAGCCTACTCCAGACGACAAGTATCATGTGACCCCAAATATCAAAGTCCATGACAGTCTTCTGAAGGTGTCGGAGAACTTCACCTATCTTGGCAGTACACTGTCTTCCGCGGCTTGTGTTGATACTGAAATTCTCTCAAGAATCAGCAAAGCCAGCTCTGCATTTGGCAGGCTTCGAAAGAGAGTGTGGGATGTTGCCGGCATTCGCACAGACACTAAGCTGAAAGTGTACAATGCTGTGGTCCTTCCCACCCTACTCTATGGGGCTGAAACCTGGACAGTGTACCAATTGCATGCCAGAAAGCTAAATCACTTTCATCTGGCCTGCCTTAGAAAGATCCTAAGGATCAAATGGCAGGATAAAATTCCAGACACTGAGGTCCTCAATCGTGCCAAGGAATTGAGCATCTTCTGCCACCTGAAAAAAATTCAGCTACGTTGGGCAGGACATGTTGTCAGAAGGCCCGACTCCAGACTCCCTAAGCAAATCTTCTTCTCTGAGCTCTCCAATGGAACGAGGAATGTTGGGGCCCCAAAGAGACGTTACAAAGACACTCTCAAGCAATCACTGAAGGCCTTTGCCATTGATGTGAGTGAGTGGGAAAAGCTCTCGCTTGATCGTGCAAATTGGAGGGCGGCCCTTACCAGAGGCAGCAAAGCATGGGAAGCTGACAGAGTCCAGCAGGCTATCAAAAAAAGAGAACGGCGCAAGAAAAGGCCCAGTGGTACTGAACCAACGGAGCACTCTTGTCATTTATGCGGAAGGGTCTGCAGGGCAAAAATAGGACTTATCAGTCACATGAGAAGCCATAAGTCATGAAAGAACAGTCTTTCCATTCTGTCCTCTGTGTCCTTTAGTTCTCTTTATTGTCCATGTGTTGAAATTCTCAACAATTTCTGTTCTTTATTCCTCTGGTGTTGTTAAGGTCATCATCATACCTGATGGACGAACTATTATTATTATTATTATACAAGTCCGTTGTCTTTCTCAGACAGCATACAGTTCGGTAACCGCACCTCCGAAAAGGGTTAACGGCCATTTGAGAACGAGACAGAAAAGGAAAAAAAAAGTTCAGACCTCGCTTGATATAGTAATTACAGCGTGGTGAATAGAAGACAGCCCAGGGGGCGGCAGGAAAGGGGGGGGGGGTGATAGTGACGGGCGTGGCATTCCCACGCTACCCAACAATGGCAGTGTGGCACACGTGCGGGCTTCATGCTGCCTCTCCCCCCCCCCCCCCGTACTGTAAGTACCCTTTTTTTGTGTGTTTTTCTTTTGCAGGAGAAGGTTTGCTGCATAGTTTAACAGACTTGCTAAACAACTGCGAAAACACACTAGATCTAACTCAAGAAATGCCCCCCACCCCCTGCCTCCTTTCCAAATATTCTCTCCTCCTCCGCGCCCCCTCTCTGTCTCTCCCCTTCTATCTATCTATCTATCTATCTCTCTCTCTCTCTCTCTCTCTCTCTCTCTCTATCTATCTATCTATCTATCTATCTATCTATCTATCTATCTATCTATCTATCTATCTATCTATCTATCTATCTATCATTCTCCCCTTTTTCTCTCTTTCTCTCTGTCTCTTATTCTTTCTCTCTCCTTTTGTATACCTCTGCCTTTTCTCCCCCAATCCTGCGTGTGTCTTCCTCCTCCTCCTCCTCCTTCCACTTTCCAAGGACCTAACTAAACCACTGCGGAATGCGTTCTTTCATGTTTGCTACCTCATTATTTTCACATTAAAAAAAATTAAAAAATTCAAACATTCGTATTCGCATAAACTTAAATTGTTGCAAAATCTGCTTCTCGTACATTTCATACAATAGCTCTCTTTTATCAACTGTTGATGTTTTGATTACTTTCCAATTATTGGATGTGAATAGCAATTTTTGTGTCGACTTGTGGTTTTTCCACATTTTCTTGCCCTTTTTATTTTTAGCCAGCAGCTGTCAGTACTAATTTTGCTAAATTCTCAACCAAAGAATTTACATCCTTCTCGTCTCCTGCACAAAACGCCTTTGAAAATCACGGGCGGTGGGAGAATAAAACCTTCTTCTGTTAATTCAACTATCCTGGCCCTCAGGTGCCACTTGTCGCGCGTGACTGCTACAGAGGGCTCGCGCTGTTACGTCACGCTGACCCCTGCTTGACATCAGAACTCTCTCGCCGTATGCGACAAGCCTGGTTTAACCCTTTAGTGACGGGAGATTATCGCTGTAGGCTTTCTGCTGACTGTGGTCATGAAAGGGAGTCAAATGGTTTCTACTTGCGCCGTCGAGAGTTTACTCACAACAAAAACAATAATTTACCAGAGCTATCTCTACCACTGATAACAATGCAACATTTTAAAATCAATCTAACTCTGTAAATGGATTTTAATTTGAATTCAATTAATATTTTTTAATTGATTTCTTTCAGAATTTTTCCTGCGTTTCCTGACCAAAATTTTGATTTAATGCCGTTTCAAGTGCTGAATTAAAACATTCCTCTGAAATTATGCAAAGCAGAACACGAGATATTATGCTCTGTATTGGTTATAATTTATGTATTTTCCACACAGTTCCAAATGCCCGAAAACATTCACCAAAAAAAAAAAAATTGAAAATGTATGTATCACTGTTTACTTTACTTCGTGATAAAACGTGGCCGATAGTCTAACCTTGATAAAAAAAAACAACACAAAAACATTAACATTAACATGCAGAACATGAAATATGTGCCCGACTACCATGTGTGCCAAGATCATTAAAATTTGTGCTAAAAGGTGAAATGTGATAGCTGAGTATAGTATTTGCTTTCAACTGCACTGTGCTATTTCCCACTCACCTCTCAAAAAGCGAACAAACTGAATTTGTGAAGATGAGTGTGTATCATTACAATTATAAACTGAACAAGAATTTAGCTTACAACCTTCCTGCAATTTAATGGAAAAAAATGTTTCTATTTTCGTCTTACTTAGACCTCTGTTAACAATTAATTCTACTAAAATAAAACAAACAATGAAAATGAATTAAGATATCAAGAAAAAAAAAAAGTCTTAAAAATCCAGCTAGATTATCAAAATATTTTACTGCGTATAATTAATAAATAAGCAACATTTTTAGACACAGAATTTCTATTGTTGCTGCGATTGCAGCTGCCTTATATTCAAGATGAACAAGGCACTCCGAACCGTGCAATTCTCGACGGCGCAAGTGTTAGCCTGGCTTGGAAGAGAAGACCCATCGAGACCGTGGGAATGAGATGTCCAAGGTCAAGGGGGACAACCCAAACAATGGGAACCTCACTCTGAGTAAACACAGGGGCATCTAACTGCATTCAGTAGTGTCCCGTTGCGTCGGGTCATAGGTTATCTCGCCTGGTTTAGTCCAAAAGCTGCCGGACACCTGTGCACGTTTAAACGCGTGTTCGCGTGTCTGTAAAGGTGGAAAGTCCGCCCTGAAGTGATGGATGCTTCATGGATGGGTCACCAGCTAATAGTCAGGGCAGCATACTCCCCTTCCCATTTCTCTTTCTCTCTCTCTCTCTCTTTCACACACACACACACACGGGCGCACATAGGCTAGGCTAGACCGGTAGGTGCAATTATCCATTCAAACAGTTATAATTATAGAAATCAGTGGATGATGGGTGGATGGAAAGGAGGGTTACATACATTTGGATAGATAGATAGATAGAGGATGGATGGATGGATGGATGGATGGATAGATAGATGGATGGATGGATGGATGGATGGATGGATGGATGGATAGATGGATGGATGGATGGATAGATGGATGGATGTATAAGATGGATGGATGGTTGGATGGATGGATGGATGGATAGATGGATGGATGGATAGATGGATGGATGGATGGATGGATGGATGGATTGATAGATGGATGGATAGATGGATGGATGGATGAATGGATGGATAGATGGATTGATGGATGGATAGATGGATGGGTGGATAAGATGGATGGATAGATGGATGGATGGATTGATAGATGGATGGATAGATGAATGGATGGATAGATGGATGGGTGGATAAGATGGATGGATGGATGGATGGATGGATAGATGGATGGATGGATACATGATGGATGGATGGATGGATGGATGGATGGATGGATGGATAGATGAATGGATAGATGAATGGATGGATAAGATGGATGGATGGATGGATGGATGGATGGATGCGTACGTCGATTTGTAATGCGCGTTGAATTAATTTATTCCATGACTTCCTTTTTCAGTTGTTGTTTTTTAAATGATTAGCGCTCGTATATTAACTACAAAATGTTACTTGCCATGTTCAAACTATACCTATGTTAAGAGTTATCAAAAAATGTTAACCAAAACTATTTAACGTCGACGGTTGTGGTGGTGCTGGCAATGGTGCTGCTGCTGTTGAAAGTTAGATAGAAGGAGAGAGACAAACACAGAGACAGACAGATCGACACACAGACAGACAGAACGACAGCGTCGAGTATTAACAGATACACACACACATGGGCCTACTTTTGTCCATGAGAGAGTCGAGTGAGAATAGAACGAAGAAAGACTACCCTGACTGTAACACTGTTAAGCGCCGAGAAGTTATCTCCCATAGAAGGTTTCCAAACACTCCATTATTATTATCGAACATTTCAACACATCTCCTCATCAGAGGCTTAAATTTGATAGCCAAACGAAAAGACAGAAACAAAGAAAGGTCTAAAACAAACAAACAAACGAATACACACACGCAGGCACGCACATACACACACGCACACACACCACACACATACATAATTATACAGAAGAAGACAGATAAATGAAATTCTTTGTCTACACTGGACTAATGGTACTCATAAAAAAGAAAAAAAAACTTGTAAATTTAGACACCTTTATTAACTTCCATTTGGTAATGATTTTTTTTCTTCAGTTATTGTGTCCTCTTCTCCATGAAGCGTTATGTACATAATAATATATATAAATTCAAATCTCACCTCATCTGCATAAATCCATGTAAAATAACATTTACTAGCCAGATTTTTGTCCTGTTTTCAAGAACAATCATGGGACATAAAATATAACAAATTTGATTTGGCAACAATTTCAATACATTCCTTAAATGGACATCTCCTCGTGCTTAAGTAGGCACTTTAATATCCTGCACTGGGAAATACATTGTTGAAAGTAACATAATATTCGTTAGTTTGAAAATGATACTACATTATTTAAACCTATAATAAAAAAAAAATATGTATACATTTGTTACGGCATGTCAGTGAAAATGATGTGCGGCATACAATGGTCTCTGAATAAATGTGCTCCTTATATATCTCTGAAACCACTTGTCCGTTCTTTGTCTCAGCAGTCATGAATTGAAAGTAATACTAAAATTGTCCAGACAGCAGTTCGTCCCCTTCGAATGACAAGGTTTTAACTCCCTTACGTCAAATTTCGATAAATTGATGGTGGACGTTTCATGTGCTCTTAGCTTGTAGAGGTATGACTTATTTTCATTTAATTAATACTTACAAATATTGCACGCCGAATTGGTTTGATACTTTCACACGCAGTGGAGAAAGCTTATTGAAGTAGTGTGTAGCACAGACTAATAAAATACCTAGACTGGATGATCCCATTGTGTGACGTCACAAAACAGCGAAAGGTCATGAACCATCCGCCATATTAGGTTTAAGGTAGCGACCGACGTTTCAGCATAGCTACAGTTTTGAATGATACCATTTTGACGCGCCTACTGAACGGGGAAGTTTGGTTCCGCACCAAGAAATTAACACGGATACAACCAATCTTGACAAATCAAAAGAAATTTCTACTGCAGATAGAACTAGAATCGAAATTTCCCGAGCGGCGGCCATGTTGGTTATACAGTCGCCGCTCGGGAAATTCCGTAAAAAACGACACAGCCCGAAGCTCGTGTATCCAGTCTGGTTAATTTATTAGTCTGCGGTGTGTAGTGGGTAACTTAGTTCTACCAGAACGTGCAGATAGAACCTTGTCATTCTATTGGGACGAGTTCTTAAGTTCCGGTTACATCGAACATTTCATCACATCGCCTCATAGCTCAGAATAGCTGTTTCAAATATTCTATATGTCTCACAGCTCACAATTACAATCCCGTCGGTTGAAACTTTGAAATCTACGCTCCGAAGCAGCTGCGGTTATGGTTATTAATTGTAGGCTATTTGGGAAAGACAGCACACTGTCTTGTATACTGTGTACCTAACATTGATTTCTGTCGTGCTTCAGCTGCCCAGCCCCTGTCGGAACATGGTTACAAACAAAGGCATAAGCGCGGTCATAAAAAACGGCAACTACAACAATACTGTAAAAATTAAATTCTCCCACTGCATCGAAAATAAATTCGTCACAGTTCCTCGAGACTGTAAGAACTCATAAATTAGAAAAACTATTTTTGTCGATGTTCAATTACTTTCACTTTCAGAGCCGTATTGAATGATCTTGATTATAGACTCTAAAGCCGAAAAATAATCGAATATTGCGAGTAGCAAACTTTCACAAAGTCATTGTCACTTGACCATTTGTGATATAATAATAAATAGTTTTTTGCTTCTCTTGAAAAGTAGACAAGACCAATTATGACAGTTTTAGGGAACGGTGACGTATTTTCCCCGCTTACCCATGGCAAAGTTTCGAAAATAAATGCCCTCCCTCCATTCTGTCGCGTCATTTGAATTTCCCACGTCTAGGCTACAGTAACACAGCAACTGAGAAAGGAAAAATGTTAAAAATAACAAGTAAAAATAGCACATAACAGCGTTATTTCAACTATTTCAATGAACAACTACTAATGATGAGCAGATACCGGTATTCCAGAACCAAACACAGTACAGTCCAAATCCAGAATCAGCAAACTTACCCCCCCCCCCCCCCCCCCCCGTGGACGAAATTTACCCCAGATTGGGGATCCTTGCTCCAGAATCATGTCTGATTATTGCAACAGTTTCAAACTGCAAATTTCGAAGCTAAATTTTAGTTCTAGGTTTCACATTAACAATAATTAAACACGAGGAGTGGGGGAATTTGTCGACACAGCACTGAATTGTTCGGCTTAAACGTTGCTGGCATTTATTCCTACGTCTTTTACCTTACTCACTATACATCTCTTATCATCATTCGAAAAAAGTAGGATATAAGAGAATAATATTCGGATTCTAAATAGGAAATCCCAAGGTAAATGACGAAGTGACCTAGTAGTTAGAGTGGTTCACTCCCATTCCAGAGGTACCGCCCTGGAGGGAATCCAATCTGAATTTCTGGAGATGTTTTTAACGGAGCCAAAACAACTCATACCAAGCACCATGTAGATTTGGCTAAATCATTAGCGCTGATTATTATAATGGCGGCTTTTTTACGATATTTGTCAGCTCTTCTGGTAAGAGACATGGATGTTTTTAAATTGGCCTCTTTATTTTGCGAAATTTTCATACATGTAGCCTACATGGGAACTGCAAACTCTGGTAAACTACCGCCCTAAAGTGGAGGAATATAATTATACGAATCGATTTTATTTCGAAATCGGAACTCACTTCTCTGTGTCTTATGAATAGATTAAAACTTACAATCTTCAAGAACTTATTTGCACTTATCCACCTTGGCTTAAACTATGTGGTACATGTATACTCATATTGGCTCAGTCTGTGCGGACTTTTTCCCTCAGCCTACGTCATGTCGATCGCCTCGATCTGCATATGTCAGTTTTTAATGGTCATTTATGGGTCAGCGGCCTAACGCGGGCTCAAGCCTTGGCTCTGATATTGCCTCTTTGTGCAGACGTAAAACCCCACGAAGGCAACACAACGTATGAATTTAACTCTAGACATCCATGCTACCCTGTCCGAGTTCAACATCCAGCAGAGGCGGCTCATGTAATCATTGCATCTTCAGTCACCCATGAGATCAATGTAAGATAAATTATATGAAATATTAAAGATGTGGACACATTGCAGAAAAGCTAACAACTCTAATGACAATGCAAATAATACACGACACCAGACTCAACCGGATCGATTTCTTTTCTACAACTGATCTAGGCCTACACATTTTCAAGCGAGCGCAGCACTTTTTTTTTTTTTTTGCGTGC